>PVKY010013468.1:0-11008 GCA_004027775.1 Bradypus variegatus | reverse complement strand
ATATGGCAACTCCATAGTTAGCTTCCTGTGGAACCACCACACTGCCCTCCAGCTGGGCTGTGCCATTCTACTTCCCTACCAACAAGGAATAGGTACATTCTTCTCTCCACATTTTCTCCAACACTTGCATCCCTCTGTTTATTTTTTAAACAGTTTTATTCACATACCATACAATCCACCCTAAGTAAACAATCAGTGATTCCCAGTATAATCACATAATTATGCATTCACCACCACAATCTATATTTGGACATTTCCATCTCTTCCCCAAAGAAAGAGGAAAAGGAGAAAAAAAATGAAGAATAAAAATACAAAAGATAGAAAAAAATAAAAATAAAATACAATGAAAAAGTCAGTTTCATGACCACCAGGAATCCCACATCACTCCCTTATACCCCCTCTTACAGACACTTACCTTTGGTATACTGCCCTTGTTACAATTAATGGACGCATCCTACAATGTTGCCATTAATTACAGACTCTAGTTTGCATTGTTTGTATTTTTCCCCTATATCTTCCAATTCTCAACACCTTGTAATGTTGACATTTATTTGTTCCCCCTCATTTAAAAACATTCTTACATTTGTACATTTAATCACCATCACTGACCACTCTAGGTTTTGCTAAGTTATACAATTCAAGTCTTTATTGTCTATCTTTCCTTCTGGTGTCAACATGCCCTTAGCCTTCGTCTTTCAACCGTACTCACACTCATCTTTTTTCAGAGTACTTACAGTACTGTGTTACCGTCACACATTATTATGCTATCCATTCACTTTCTGGATCTGTACACTCAATCTTGTTGAACCATCTGTACTCCTTCAGCATCAAATGCCTGATCTCTAACCTCTTTCTATCTCCTGATAACTTGTGTTCTCAACTCTCAAATTTTGCTCATCAATGTTAGTCCATTTAGTGAGACCATAAAGTATCCGTCCTTCTGTTTTTGGCTAATTTCACTCAACATAATGTCTACTGTCTACTATTTTGTCTTTTGGATTTTACATGTCATATCTTATTTTATTTTTTTCACTGTCTCTTTTTACCCTTACTGATAGTCTTCATTTCTACACTCTTCTCCAAACCTCTCACTCCTGTCTTTTCCTTTCTGTCTGTAGTGCTTCCTTTAGTATTTCTTATAGAGCAGGTATCTTGTTCAGAAACTCTCTCATTGTCTGTTTGTCTGAAAATATTTTAAACTCTCCCTCATTTTTGAAGGACAGTTTTGCCAGATATAAGATTCTTAGTTGGCACTTTTTCTCTGTCAGTATCTTAAATAGGAATATCACACCACTTCCTTCTTGCCTGCATGGTTTCTACTGAGAAATCCACACATAATCTTATGAAGCTTCCCTTGTATATGATGGATCACTTTTCTCTTGCTCCTTTAATAATTCTCTCTGTCCTTGACATTTGATAATCTGATTATTACGTGTCTTAGAGTCAGTCTGCTCAGCTCTATTCTGTTTGAGGTACGCTGCACTTCTTGGATCTGTAATTTTATGTTTTTCATAACAGATGGGAAATTTTCAGTGATTATTTCCTCCATTATTCTTTCTGCCCCTTTTCCCTTCTACTTCTGGGACACCCATGACATGTATACTTCTATGCTTCATGTTGTTGTTCAGTTCCCTGAGCCCCTGCTCATATTTTTCCATTCTTTTCTCTGTTCTTTTGTGTGTAGGATTTCAGACATCCCATACTCTGACTCACAAATCCTTTATTCTGCCTCTTCAAAGCTGCTGTTGTATGTGTCCACTGTGTTTTTCATCTCTTCTATTGTGACTTTCATTTCCATAAGTTCTGCCAATTGTTTTTTCAAACTTTCAAGTTTTTTCTTATGTTTGCCCAGTGTCTTCTTTATATCCTTCATCTCTTTTGCTGTATCTTCCCTCAACTCATTGATTTTATTTTTGAATTGATTTAGGAGGTTTGTTTGATTAATAATCAGCTGTTTCAATTCCTATATCTCAGTTGAAGTGCAAGTCTATTCCTTTGACTTGGCCTTATCTTCACTCTTCCTAGTGTGATCTGTAATTTTCTGTTGTCTAGGCTTCTGGTTTCCTTGATTACCCTAATCAGATTTTCCCAACCAGATGGGCCCAGGTCTCAGGAGGAGGCTGTATTCAGTTTCAGGTTTCCAGTTCTATGCTGCGATCTCAGCCATTCCACCCATTCCTGACTGGTGTACGATGTTGTCCAATCATGGATGTCCCCCCCATCATTTGTTCCAGACTATTTTCTAGTTGTTTCTGGCTATTTACTAGTTGCTCTGGGGGACTAACTAAATTCCATACCTCCCTATGCCACTATCTTGCTGGTCAATTGATTTTTGACAATGCTGCCAAGTCCATTCAACTGGGAAAGAGCAGTCTCTTCAATAATTATTGGGAGAACTGGATATTAATATCCAAAAGAATGAAAGAGGACCTCTCTCTCACAGCCTATACAAATATTAACTCAAAATAGATCAAAGACCTAAATATAATAACCAATGCTATAAAACTCCTAGGAGAAAATGTAGGGAAATATCTCCAAGATCTAGTGATAGGTAGCAGTTTCTTAGACTTTACACTCAAAGCACAAGCAACAAAAGAAAAAAATAGAAAAATGGGACCGTCTCAATACTGAATACTTTTGTGCTTCAAAGGACTTTGTCAAAAAGGTGAAAAGGCATCCTACTAAATGGGAAAAAATATCTGGAAACTACATATCCAATAAGAGTTTAATATCCAGAATATCTAAAAAAATCTTACCACTCAACAATAAAAAGACAAACCACCCAATTTAAAAAATGGGCAAAAGACATGAATAGACATTTTTCCAAAGAGGAAATACAGAGGGCTAAAAAGCACTGAAAAAACACTCGGCTTCACTAGCTGTTAGGGAAATGCAAATCAAAACCACAATGAGATATCATTTCACACCTATTAGAATGGCCACTATTAAATAAATAAAAAACCACAAGTGTTGGAGAGGATGTAGATAAATAGGAAAACTTGTTCATTGCTGCTGGGGATGTAAAATGGTGCAGTCACTGTGAAAGGCAGTTGTGTGATTCCTAATGAAGCTAAGTATAGAACTGCCATATGATCCAGGAATCCTGTTACTAGGTATACACTCAGAAGAACTGAAAGCAGGGGTATGAATGGACATTTGCACTCTGATGTTCATAGCGTTATTATTCACAATTGCCAAGAGAAGGAAACAACCCTTGTCCATCAACCAGTGAATGGATAAGTGAAATGTGGTACATACATCTGGTGGATGTCTTATGAGCTCACTGATGAAATAATTATAATAAACAAATTCAAAAACTAGAGTCAGAAACTAGAATACAGGTTACCAAGGGCCACGGTAGGGGCAGGAATGGGGAATTAATGCTTGATTGGTACCGAGTTTCTGTTTGGGGTGATGGAATAATTTTGGTAGTGGATAGAGGTGATGGTAGCACAACACAGTGAATGTAATTAACAGCACCGAATTATATATTTGAATGTAGTTGAGAGGGGAAACTTTAGGTTGTATATGTTGCTAGAACAAAAATTACAAAAAAAAAATGCATCAAATCAATAGTACTGACTTTGCAAAATCTCCAAGGGGTATTGTAGCTAAAAATATATAAAGAAATGAATAAATAAGGAAAAAGAAAAGCAAGTTGCAAAACAATATTTTTGGTGTTATGTTAAAACAATATTTTTGGTCTTATGTTAAAAAGAAATGAAACCAATAAGCCTAAATGTATGTGTCTGTGTATTTATAAATGTATAGAAAAAATTCTGGAAGGATATATACAATACAATTAGCCATGGTTACTTCTAAGGAGAGAAATGAGGGGGGAAGGGTGACTTTCACTTTTTACTCATATACTTGTAGATTGTTGGAATATTTTGGATTTTGTTATTTAAAGTTTTGAAAAGAAAACAAAAAAGATTGACTAAGGACCTGAATTCACCTCAAAAGTCAGTATGGGAAAAGCTGGGGTGAACTATGGAGACAACTCATGAGGTCAGGATCCTGGGGTCAGAAGAACTTGGTAGAAAGCAAGATGCCAGGTGGGGTGAAGTGGTTTAGAATTTCGGGGCATAAACAGGGCACTGGATGCACAGTGTGTGTGTGGGTGAGTTGGCAGGAAGTGGAGGAGCAGGGTTAGACAAAAGAAGCAGAGGGAAGAGATGAGAGAAGAGGAAGAGAGAGCCAGGAAGACAAAGCGGACTGAAGGTTCAGCCATGTGTGACTCACAAACAAGGTCTGGTTTCCAATCTACAGAACTGTACTCGGTTGTCACCTAGTCTGAGTCCCTCCCATTGTGTCTGTAACCTAGAGGGTAACATAGTGAATGAAGCAGGCCAAATGTAAGACCATAAACGACAACCAACCTATGCCTCCATATTGGAGGCAGTTAGGGAGTGGTAGAGACTATGGAAAACTGGAGAGTTTACAGTAAGTGACCTCTGGTATATAGATGAAAGACCTGCTGTTTAGGGAACAAACTTGCCTGTAGTCCCAAAGGACTTCCCACAGAGCAAATCCAACCTCACAGGTGTCAGGTGTGCGAGTGTCTACCATAAGAGTGAGGCAGTTGAACTAGCCAAGCTTTAAGGTGTTTGAGCTGCAACTGACCCTCTGATACCTGTGAGGGACAGTACTCAGTAATGACTTGGTGGCTTTGTTGCTCTTGTTTTCAAATCTCCACATCTTGATGAATTTTTAGATTTATGCCTCAGATTTCTTAAGTGCAGTTAAAAGTAAAAATCAAATACCTGCTGTTGCAAAACCCCAAGCCAGTTGAGCATAGGAAAGGCTGGCCTAGGCCCACCTCAGTATTATTTCCTCCCTCCTTCTCCTAGCATTTAGCCATAAAGGCAAGAAGTGGGTAAAAAGAAGGTAGGTGATTTTAGGCTTCTCATTTTCCTCCCACCCACTCCCCACCATGGCTGGAAAACTACAGCATTTTCTCTGAAAAGCTAGGCTTAGTGCTACCCTGCTGAGAATCCTCTTGCTTTAGCTTAATGTCATTACTCATGACTAATGGGAGAACTGAATATCATGCATCTTAAGAGAAATGTTTAAAATACACAGTGTTCCCTTCTGAATTTTTCATCAAACCATTTTAGAATAAGTATTCTCTGAAATACATAAGAAAATGTTTACTGTCACTACTTAGGGGAGGAAAGAAGAGGGGAGAGAAAATGAACCTTCATCAGATATTGACCCTGTGCCAAGCACTGTGTCATGTGCTGGGGTCAGGTGAGTGGATAAACACGAAAACTTCTGCCCTCTTGGAACACACACTTAGGTAGCCGATGTTCAAATGCCCGCCATTTAAAGTTAACATATTTTAGTGAAAACAATGCTGACTTTGTAGTCAGAAGACTTGGCACTGAATTCACTTCTGTTCAGTTTAACCTTGTCATTCAATGAGTATCTACTTAATGCCTACCACATGTGTTCATACTAAAGCTAGGATGGTGAGATAAAACAAATATAATGCTTGCCCTAATGGAGCTTAAGTCTAGTGGGGAAAACATACAATAATCAAACGATTACATAAGTGACTGTGCAATAATTGTGACCACTGCTTTGAAGGGTGCTATTATGAGATGACATAATAGTGGGTTTTGACTTAATCTCACAGCAAGGAGCTGAAGGAAGAGCAGGAGTTAATTAGATAAAAGGGAGGGAAAATCCCATCCAAACAGAGGAGATTAAGGCTATTAACATAGGAAAAGGCTAGACCTGTACTATCCAACACAGTAGCCACTGGCCACATGGGACAAGTGAACCCTTGGAAATTTGGTTGGTGGGACTGCAGAACTGAATTTTTAATTTTAATTCATTTAAATTTTAAAACTGAAGCAGTGTTAATTTAAAAATATTGATTATATGTTGAAATGATAATAATTTGGACATACGGAGCCAAATAAATGGCTATTCATATGAATTTCACCTGTTTTTTTTGCTTTGTTTTGTTTCATTTTATTTTGTTTATACTTTAAAAAAATGGCTCCTAGAAACTTTTAAATTACATGTGGCTCACATTATATTTCTACTGGGAAGCGCTGATCCAGACCATGGATCTAGGACATGGAACTCTCCTCTTCCCAGTGCAGTGTATGTCGTTGGAATAGAACTGCACTTGGTTCCTCATTAGGATCTAATAAATATCCCTCGGATCGACGAATAAAAGACTCTGAGTTTCTTCATTTATCAAACGGAACAAATACACGCTGTTAGGACTTCAGGAGATCTAGAGTTGATTCTTCGGTAGTTCTCAGACTCTTGCTCACTGTGCATCCTTGAAGCGGTCCCTGGGCCTCAGTTTCCCTTGCTTGTAGAAGCTGATGAGAGTCGGGGCGCGCAGAGAAGGTCTGCCCGGGACCCCGCACGCTGCCCCAGGCGGGCAGGGAGGGTCAGCGTTCGGCCATCCCTGGGCCTTACCTGACGTCACGGACAGAATCCGAGGACCTCGGGGCCGGTTCAGCCACAGTTTCCTCAGGGGACCACGCAAAGTTCCGGATGGGGTGCCAGACACTCGTTGCCGCCACATCCTCCCGGACCGAGTCCCCTTTGCTTTGTGGTCCAGAGAAGGAGGAGGAAGAGGAGGAGGGCACGTCGGGGAGAGGCCCATTTTGCTACTGTGAGTCCTGACGTTCTCAAGGCCACGCCCCGCGCAGCCGTCACTTTCAAATTTCCCACAACAATAGAATCATCCGCGCGCCCGGTTGCGACCGCGAGACGCCGTTCCCACGGTGACGAGCTGGCCACCGTAGAGGTGGAGGACCAGACCAATGGATTTGTAGGGAGGGTAAAGATAGTTCCCCATCCTGGCGTATAATATGGAGCAAAAACAGGACTGCAAAAGATATTTTCTTTGTATATGATCTTTATTTACCCAGGAGTCTGGAAGAGTTTCTGGTGTTTTG
Organism: Bradypus variegatus; assembly: GCA_004027775.1. NCBI lineage: Eukaryota > Metazoa > Chordata > Mammalia > Pilosa > Bradypodidae > Bradypus > Bradypus variegatus. The sequence continues at coordinate 4,082 of PVKY010013468.1, read as the reverse complement.
CGGAGACTAGCGTTGGGGTCCCGGTCGCGGCGGTTACCCCCTTTCATCGGTGGCTGCGCCCAAAGCGGGGCTACGCGTGCGCACTGCGGGCGAAACCACCGGCAAGCAGAGGTCGCTGCGGGTGGCTGGAACCCGGCGGCGGTCTTTGCTGGAGCTATCGGGATGAACTCCTGGCCCGCTTCTGGGACCACGTCAGGTACGTCCCCGACTACGGTGCCTCCCGGGGCGGCGAGGCCACGGTACCTCCGTGGGACAGAGGAGGGCGGGACGCCCTGACCTCCCCGGAGAGGGGCGGAGAGTGGCGTTCTCCGGGTTACTCAGGGCCTCCGCGCATCTGGAGCAGGGCCTCCGCGCATCTGGAGGTCCCGGAGCGCGGCGAACCGGGCGGGGGCAGAGCTCATCCTAGGCCCGTGACCTCCCTTCTCAAGGTCTGTTTCCTCTATTTTAAATTGGGATCGCAATTCCTCCCCCTGGCTCTGCTAAGTATGATCGTGTGTGTGAACGTTTGTTCATAACCGTTAGTTGAGTCCGAGAGCCCTGGGTGGCTCCGTGGCTTTACCTGCAGGGCACGTGCCTGACTGGCTCTTAACTCTTTGAGACACTGGTATCCCTTTGGGAATCTAACAAGAACCAAAGACTCGTCCCTTACCGTCTCAGTTTTCTTAGCTTCTCGAAGCCTCAGGTTTTTGATCTGTAGTGGGGACATACTTGGTCTACTTCCCAGGGTTGTTGTAAAGAACACATGCCACCAGTTTTTATAAATATTAAAGTTCTAGCCTGAGAGTCGGGTTGTTATTAACCCTGATTACAAATAAAGAAACCAAGGTCCAGAGAGAGTTAAGTACTGGGGTTACCCTGGAGGTGAGCGACAGAACAATGATTGGAACTCAGGGGTTCTCCCTTCACCTCCTTTAGGTTGTACTCTCCAACCCCAGGTAGCTTCACTGGAAAGAAGGCTGCCTTGGGCCAGAGGGGCAGCTGGGTCCCTTAGGCCCACACTAATTAATGCCTCAGAGCACCAGGATCTCAGGCAGAGTTGTTTGTGGATTATTAGATCTGCCTTAAAAGGCTGCTAGCCCAGAGCCCTCCTTTTCCTCATCTGTAATATATGGATAACAATTCTTGGCTTAAGGATTATGAGAATTAATAAGATCATGAGTAAAGTGCCCCAATAAAAACCCAGCGAAATAAAGCAACTTGTCCAAGGATTAGCAAACACCTGAGGGGCAGAGTCAGGCCTTGAACCTGATCAAGTGATATATCAGGAACAACTTGGCTTATTTTTCCTTCTTCCAAAGGTCTCCAGCCACTTGGAGGGGCAGGGACTGCTTTTTGTCCAGTTTTTGGTTTGTTTTGGGTTTTTTTTTTTCACAAATAATACTTGACTTATATTATCATTGCAATAAATTCATTAAATACAGAAGGATGTTTTCTTAATATATAGTAATTTTGCATTATATTGTACCATATGATTTTGCCACTGTTTGATCATTTTTTGGATTCAATCATCCTCCTCCCCTTCTCATATTTACATACTATGAACACTTTGGTGTATTTTCCCAGATCAATTTCTATTTTTTATGTACGCATATAAATTCTTGTTTTTTTCTTACTGACTTCTCATAATGATATTCTACTATACATGTTGTTCTACCCTTTGCTTTCTTAATGTTGGAGCGTGTGTTGGAGGTCTTTTCAGGTCGGCCAATATAGAGGTATCTCACGGGTTTTAAAGGCTGTTTAGTATTCCATTACAAAGATGTGTACCACAATTTGTCCATACTAACCTTTGGTAGACATTTTGGATTGTTTCTCATTTTTCACTACTATTGACAAGGTAACAAATTCGTGTGAACATATGCAAGTGTTTCTGGAGAATAAATTTCTAGAAGTGAATTTGCTGGCCAAAAAGTATGCACATTTAAAATTCTGTTAGTTTTTTTTCTAATTGCTCTCAAAAGAACTATAACATTTTATATTTCCACCGATAGTAAATGGAAGTATCTTTTGTGCTACAGTGTCAGAGGTCTCTAAGACCATCCCCAGGTTCTCTGATTCACTAGAAATACTAGTAGGACTCATCATATAATTATAGTCATGGCTATGATTTATCACAGCGAAAAGACACAAGTCAAAATCAGCAAAGGAAAAAGCAGAAGAAAGCAGGACAAGCTTCCAAGAGCCCTCTCCCAATGACACAGGATGTGCTTAATTCTTCCAGCAATGAGTTGTGACAATATGTGGAAAATATTGTGCACCAGGAATGCTCATTAGAGACTCAGTGCCCAGAGTTTTTACTGGGGGCTGGTCACAAAAGCACACTCTGCCTGACATGTACTGAGATTCTGGGCCCCCCAGAAAGAAAGGAGGTCTTCGGTAAAACCCACATTGTTTATACAAACCGTTTAGGCACAGTGAGCCACTCTTACCAGTTCTGGGAATAGTGGGAACCCTCCTGAAACCTCATTTCCCAGATGCCACCCAAAGGCCAACGGCACAAGTACGTGTTTCCAAGGAAAGCAGTTTCGAGACCTGCTGGATTAACTCTTTTCTGCACACCTTCACTTCACCAGCATTATGATATTATCCACCTTTTAAGTTTTTGCCAATGTGATGGATGAAAATGATTCTTTTTATAATGTGCCCCGCAAATTATTAATGTAAGGGCAATATGATAGATACCTTTAGCCAACTGGTCAGGAAATCTCAGAATTGGATAGTACAAATCCTTATCTGATATATGATAACATAGTATGAAGTCTTTTTCCTTTGCTTGCATACTTCTTGGGGGTGGGGAGTGTGTATGGGGGTGGGAGCAGGTCATTGCACCCCCTCCTAACACAGCCCTTTTCATCTTTGGCCAGGGCAGCTCTGAATACAAGAAAGTTCTTCAGGGTGTAGGGTGATACTGAGGAAGAATGGACTTAGAAGTCAGATAGTCTTGCGTAGCTCCTTTACTCACTAGCTGTGGACTTTTGGCCCTACTTGCCTCATCTTTAATATGGATGGGAAAATACCTGTCTTGTGGGGTTTATTCAAGGAATAAAAGAAACTTACAAAATACACCAATATAGGATCCAACCCATAGAGGGTTTGCAGGAAATTATATTAATTTTTGGTGCCTTTGCTTTTCTTCTTTGGGGTGAAATCTTTCTCCCTGTATATTTCCCTGTTTCACTCTTGTCTACCTTCTACAGACTTAAGATTAATTCTCTTCCCTCTTCCACATGACCACCCTCTTTCTCTTCTCCAGCAGAAACAATGGCAGGGTCTTCCATTGTGGTTTGGATGAATGGTGGCACAGCTTGAAACACCCTCAACATCTTGGTCCCCACTTCTGTCCCCTTTACAACCAAGCTGGAAGCATTCTGGTTTTCCCAAGCCCTGAAGTGTTTTTCCCAGGCCCAAACTGTTTTTATTTACCAACACACACGTATCTGTAAAACATCATAAGAACATCCTTCAGTATCTTTATACCTATTCTTTTTTTTTTTTTGCAAATCATATATATGTATACTCTGTGTTATACATTACAAAATCTACAAAGAGGCTTCTAAATGTTTATCATTAATATAGTGAAATTTATTTCCACATCACTGAAAACATCATAGAAGATTTTTTTCTTGTTGTTGGATACATAGCTTGCTAATTGTTATGGATTCATACTCAGTTATCTTTTTTTTATATTCATTTTATTGAGATATATTCAGATACCAGGCAGTCATAAAAAACAAATCGTACATTCGATTGTTCACAGTACCATTACATAGTTGTATGTTCATCACCTAAATCAATCCCTGACACCTTCATTAGCACACATACAAAAACAACAAGAACAACAACCAAAGTAAAAAAGGACAATCAAAGTAAAAAAAAAGAACACTGGGTGCCCTTGTCAATTTCTTTGTTTGTTTCCTTCCCCTATTTTTCTACTCATCCATCCACAAACTAGACAAAGGGGAGTGTGGTCCCCATGCCCCCCCAATCCCATTGTCACCCCTCATAAGCTACATTTTTATACAATTGTCTTCAAGATTCATGGGTTCTGGATTGTAGTTTGGTAGTTTCAGGTGTCCACCACC
>PVKY010013467.1:0-11016 GCA_004027775.1 Bradypus variegatus | reverse complement strand
GGTCTGGCCCGTGTTGCCCTCAGGACCATGGTCAGTCCTGGCCCCCTGGCAAGGCAGGAGTCTGCAGACCCTCCCCTTCCTTGGAGTATCTGGGATGGAACCGGTGTAGACGAGGGGAGACTCAGTGTGTCGGGGGCCTCGCTGGGCTCAGGCTCCCCAGCAGCCAAGGCCACTCTGCTGTAGCCTCATCTGCTGTCGTACCAGGGACTGTGCTCTCCTCCCCATGAGCCACTGGCCCCCAGCGCACAGCTGGGGTATCCAGCAGGTGCTCAGTAAGTGTTTGTGGGCTGCTGTGTGGGCCTTAAGGAGTGGAGCCAGAGAGAGTGCTCAGTGGGAGCACCGATGGGGCAAAGGTCTGGGGGCGGGAAAGCAGACATCCTGCGGGGCCGAGGCCTCCGAGTGCAGTCACAGCAGGGCCGGGAGGACGAGTCCCATGGGGAAGGGCAGAGGGAAGCCCAAGGTGGGTGGCAGGATTGTACAGGGTGATGGTGTCTGGAGAGCACCCCAAGGACCCAGCGTCTAGTATGGGCTCAACAGGACAGTGACCAGGAGAGACCTGGGGTGGGGAGGCTCCAACCGCAGGAATCCAGGGGGGCCTCCAGGAGGCAGCAGCTGTGCGACAGGCCTGGAAGAGGAGCTGGCTCCTGGGGCTCCCTAGCCCAAATCGCCCGGGGTTCCCCCAAGGCAGACAGGATGTGCTCGAGCACCCAGGAAGGCCTGTGGGCTTGCCAAGCTGGTGGCCGGGCTTGAGGACACCGAGGGACTGCTGTGTGGCCCTGCTCAGCCCCCAGCTGCTCCCTTGCACTGAAGCCAGGGGCCCAAACACTGCCGGGCAATCTCAGAGCTACCCAGGGGCAGGGGTCTGGCCTTTCCTCCCCACATCCGTCCCCGAGTTGCTGGTGACTGCCTCCCATGGAGTGTGGGCAGCCGGGGTGTCCACCGATCCCTGCCACAGACCCCAGCGTTGGTTGCAGGCCCAGGCCCAGAGCAGTGTCACTTAAAGCTCGTGGAGTGAGAATTTCTGGCATTTTTTTGTGATTTCTCAGGCATCTATGACAGTGCAGACCATCGGTGCTCAATGGGTGCTGCTGGTTGGTGACGAGGGTGACACAGGGACACTCGTGTCATTCCCACCCACCTGTTACTGGTGGGGAGGTGGGGACGGAGAGGGAATGTCACAGGTGTGCTTGGGGAGCTCAGGTGAGGGGAGCCCACTTGGGGCCCCTTTCGCCAGCTGGGTCCCCTGTGGCCCCGTCCCCTCCGAGGTGGCCCTTCAGCTCCTGGGGTGCCTTGCCCACCTGCGAGGGATGTGTGCACCGTGAGTACCCCCCACCCAGGTGGAAGCACCTGGATGGTGTCTTCATTGTGCCTCCTGCTGGCCCACAGCACCCAGGAGGGTGTGGGGGGAAGGTGCAGGCCCCCGAGCGGGCGCTCCACCGCTCCCTGCAGCAGGCCCCAGCAGGCCCGGGCCTCCATTAGGGTAACTGAGGGTAATCGGCCTCGCCCTGCCCCTCTCAGGGTAGTTAACTGCATCCGAGCATCTGCTGAGCACCTGCTGTGTGCAGGCGACAGTCGAGAACCAGGCAGACAAGGCCAGAGCCTGGTACGGCTGTGCCATGGGGGACAGAGACAAGGCACAGCCGCCCGCTGGCACAGACAGGACGTGGGCTTGCTGAGGGCCGGGGAGAAGCAGAGCGGGCAAGGGCTTGGCGGGTGGTGTCGGCAGTGGTCAGGGAGGTGGCCAGAGGGGGTGGTGACGTCAAGCCCGGGATCTGAGTGACGGGAAGGAGGCAGTGCTGGGTGATGTGGGGGAGAGTGTTCCTGGCAGAGGGCACGGCGGGTGCAGGGGCCCCGGGGCAGGATGGTGATTGGCGTGTTCCAGGAAGAGCAGGAAGCCAGGGAGGCTGGGCAGGGGGAGGCAGGGGGCAGAGAAGGTCAGAGTTGGGGGTGCAGGTCATGGCGGCCTGCAGGCAGGAGCACTGGGGGTTTGAGAGAGGAGGATGGGATCTGACCTAGTGCGACCAGGTTAGGGAGCTGGCGGGGCGCGGGCTGTGCCTGGGATGCCAGGTGGGGGCTGGCTCTGGGCAGATGCTCCCTCCTCCCCAGATTCCCGGTCACCCCAGCAGCCCTGCCGTGGGGAGCTGGCTCCAGGCTCAGCCTGGGAGCTGCCACCTCACCTGTCCGTTCTGCAGGGGCATTAGGGAAGTTTCCGTTTCCTCCCCTGGCTTGATTTGGGACGTGCCCGATGGGTGGGTGCTGCAGGGGCCTGGGCCTTCCCTGCGGAGCCTCCAGCAGCTGCCCTGGCGGGGCCTGCCTTCTGGGGGAGCATTTCCCTCTCGTGTCCCCCTGAAGGTCCCCTTCTGTGCCACCGTCTGTCCTGCCTGCCCCGGGCCTGCGTGAGCTCTGCCCTCTGCCCGGAACCCTGCCCCTTTGTGTCCTGGGTTGTTTCTCCAGGTGCCTGTGGTCACCCCTTCTCTAAGGGTGTCGGACTGTGTTTGATGTGCCCTTGACGGTGACTAGGGCCCAGAGAGTCAGCAGTGACGTGTCGGGGCCTCGAGCTTTGCCTGTCAGAGGTGCAGGCATTCTGCCCGGTGGTACAGGGTCCCGAGGGTGACGGCTGCTTGCCCCAGGGGTCTGAGCCAGGCAGCTGGTTTTAGCACCCAGCCTCTCCCTAGCGGGGACCATGTAGTCTCTCGAATTCTCTTTAGAACCAGTCTTGCCTCTTGCTGGTCACGCCACGAACAAGTTAAAAAATCTTTGACCTGCTCTCACTTGGTAGGTATGAGGGTGGTGTTTTTAGCTTTTAGGAATGTGTTGGCAAATCTCTTCCATCCTTTAAGGCCCACCTTAACACTGTCTGGATCCCCCAAGGGGCTGGGTGGGCCATCTTGGGGCCCCCCAGCAGAAAGGGCCCAGCGAGGTGCCTCCAGGAGTGGGTCTGCAGCCCACCAGCTCACCCCACTTGTCCTCCCCCTTTTCCCCCTTCCCTGATTTCTCCACACACGGGGGCACACAGCAGGGACCCCACCAGGCCCCACCAGGTCCCAGCCCAGCCCTGGGGCGTGTGCCCCTTTCCAGGACCCGCAGATGCAGTTAGAACAGACCTGGCAGCAGCCCCAGCGTCCAGCGATGGGTGGTGGGGTGGACAGAGGGTGCGCTGAACGAGAGCATCACCTGCGACTCGCGGGAAGGAAGCCCCAGTTCCTGCTACCACGCGTCGAGCCCTGGAAACAGGCTCTGTGGAAGTGGCCGGTCACAAAAGACAATTTTTGCACAATTCTGTGTCCAGAATAAGCAAATCCACAGAGACAGGAAATGGATGAGGGGTTCCTAGCAGCTGGGGGTGGCTGGGGGTGACGAGAGGTGACCGCTAATGGGGAGAGAGGTTTTTGGGGGTGATAGAAATGCTGGAATTCAGTGGTGATGGTTACACAACAATGAATATACTGAAAAAATGTGCAACATACACTTTAAAACGGTGAGGACGGTGAATTTTATGTTTTGTGAATTTTATCTCATTAAGAAACACTGAAAAGACACCCCGTTCTACGCAGGGTTTGGTGGGAGCAGGTCTCTCCGAAACCTCCAGCGAACACAGGCTTGGCGGTGCCTCTGGCTCCCAGCTTTGCGGGGACTGTCAGCGCTGGGGACATGGGGGAACGGGAAGAGGCCAGAAGGCGCAGTGGAAACCCCGCTCCGCCCCACAGGCAGGGTTTTGGTGAGTGAGGGGACAGGTGTTGGGAGCTCGGACAAGGTTTGTGCGTACAGCACCCCCCGCTCTGGACCCCTCCCCTGCTGTGTGAGGTCACCCCCGAGCTGGGACCCTCATTCCTTCTAGGCCTGGGTGACCCGGGCCCCCCTCCCTGGGGTAGTTGCTTCCAGACGGCAGGGCCCGCGGCTCGCCTACTCCCTGCCCATCCCCAGACTGACTGGTGACCAGTGGGGGCTCCAGGGTGAGGGGTCAGGGTGGGGGTGCAGTCCGGGTTTCCTGTCTGAGCGTGGGGCTTGGGCAGTCCCTGGCCTTGCTCCGTGCCTCAGTTTCCAGCCCTGTGAGGGGGCTCACACGGTCTCTGGGGGCTGGGGGTGGGTAGCACATGTACGCCATTCCGCCCCTGTCCACCGCGGGCACTTGAGATCTCATGTGCTTCCCTCAGGGCCCCTGTGTGTGGCGAGGGGGTGCTGCTGGCTGAAGAAGGTGCTGCCTCGGCAGCTCAAGGGCCCCTGGCCCCCACTTTTCGAAGTCCTTGACCCGGCCCTGCTGGGGGAGGCCTGGGAGCTGCAGTGTCCAGCCCGGGGCCAAGGGGGTTGCCGTTGTCAGCTCTCCCAGCCCCTAGGGAAAGGGGCTCAGGCACCTCACCTCGGGGTGTGGTGTTGGATGGGGTGTCCGGCCTGTGCCCGGCTCGGAGTCTCCCAATGGGTGTGGGTAGCTGTGGTCACGCCTTCCATGGGGGCTCCCCTCGAGGGCACCAGGGTGCAGTGCAGACCCCAGGCTGCAGGGTCGAGGCCTGAGCTGAGGCCTCTGCCTTCCCAAGGGCACCTGTTCTGACAGGGCCCCTCTTGCTCCCCCAGGAGCTGGGCAAGGGCTCAAGGCAGGCAATGTGGGGCTCCTGGGCACCCACCCCGTGGTCCCGACACCCAGCTCCCCTGCTCACACCCGTACCAGGGCCCCTCCTGTCCTCCCTGAGCTGTGGAATGGTGCCTGGAGAAACAGCTGCTGATGGCCTCTGGCGAGCAAGAGTGAGGGCACCCAGCATGGCTGGCACTTGGGTGCTCAGTGGGGTGGGCATCTCCTCCCTGCGACCGGAGACCCCTGCCGCCTGCTCAGGCTGGGCGCCGAGTCCACTTTGAACTGCCAGGGGCTGTCGTCAGGGTGCAGCCCATAGGGGGTCCCACCCCCCTTGAGCCACTGTCTGTTGCTGTGGCCACGAGAAACGTGGAGACACCCAGCCGGGGCTGGGGGTGGGCTCTGCCTTGCCCCTGCCACTGTCGGAGGACGTGTTTGAGGGCTTCAGGCGAGGCCGCTCCGAGGGGAAAAGCCCCTGCAGACGCCAGGGGAACAGCGGGGATGGCTCCATGAGGACGGGGCTTCCAGTGAGCCCACGTTACAGACAGGCAAACAGAAGCCCTCTCAGGCTCACACCCCCCCACCTTGTTGTTTCAGGGGTGGTGTCTGGTTTTTGGGGCCACCTGAGTGCAGTGCAGGGCGGACACGTCGTGATGACCCAGAGATGCCAGTGGTCCGCGCATGACACTCACAGGCTGACAGTCCAGGGGGCTTTGTGGAAGGGGCAGCTCAGAGGGGATGGCCACCAGCCCAGGGTCTGCAGCCCCTCGGCACCAGCTCTGGGGGGCGCCAGGGCTGCATCTGACTGCCTGGCCAGCCAGAAATAGCCGTGCCCTTGTGTCCCAGCTTGGCAGCGCCCGCGGACGAGAGGCCTACGTGCGCCCAGCTCGGTCCTCTGGCTGGGTGGTGGGGCCGGCTATTTTGGACATGGCCTCTTGAGGCTGGGGCAGAGCTCGTTCCCGTGGCTCCCACAGACCCCGCTGACGTGCGTCCACCAAGCCTTGGCCGGCGGCCCTGGCTACCTCCGTGATCTCCCACCCCTTCCTGCCTCCTGACCCCGGCGGCCCTGGGCTCCGGCTGGGGCAGGGGAGGGAATCCCGGGGATGGCAGTGGGCACTGAGCCATGGGGCCTCCTCAGGCCCTTCCCTTCTGTCCATTGGCAGGCTCAGCCTCAGTTTCCCCTTAGCATCTGTCTTAAGGAGAGGATGCCTAGAAGGTGCTCATGTGGGCTGGCTCTGAGTCCCTTCCCAGTCCCCTGAGCATGGCCTCAGCTTCCATTTCCTCACCCGGCAAATGGGCTGATGGGGTGCCTTCTAGGACAGCCCTGAGGGGTGATGCGGGGGATGGTGTGTGCCATGGGCACAGGGAAAGACCAATACACTGAGGGGTACTCAGACTGTCCCCCATTTCCCAGGACTGGCCACTGACCCCAGAGAGGGATGAGAGGATGGATGGGGGAGCAGTCAGCTGAAGAGTGGCTGAGCATGACCCGGGCCGTGGTGGCCTGCAGACCAGGGGTCTAGCTGGGCCTCAGGCTCCTCTTCTGTGTCACAGACCCTGGGGTTTCCGGGAGTGGCCATGAACAGAGGAGGACTCCACACCCTGAGTCCCCAAGGCCTAGTCACCCCCGGGGCTCAGGCACCTGCTGACAGGGTCCCTCCACAGAGGGACAGGCTGGCCCTGCTCCCCACCACCCAAGGGCTGTGTGGTTATGGGGATCACCAGATGGGGACCAGGCCACCAGCCCTGGGTGCAGGGGAGAGGGCTAGCCGTGCCCAGCTCTGGGTGATATTCAGGGCCCTTCTCCTCTGTGCCGCAGCCTCTTCTCATGGCTCTGGGGGACCTCGTCCCTCCACTGCCAGGGGTCCCCTGGCTGCTCACCCTGGAGAGAGGCTGTGGGCTCGTGTGGGACACGATCTGCACGAGGGCGTCAAATGGACCCAGATTCTGGGCGTCTTTCTGCAGAGTGGCCTAACCTGGAACCTTTCCTGCTCCTGCCCTTGTGTGGTTGCCAGGGGGGCACGTGGCCTGTTTCCTCACCCACTGCAGGGGACTTTGTGGAGAAGCAAAGTTCTCGAAGCCCAGGAGCCGGGGGATGTGGAGGCTGCTGGGCCGTGGGCATCCAGGGGCAGAGGGGCTGTACCCTGCCCACTGCAGATCTCTAGGCCTCCACCTGACCCTGCGAGAGGCCCCGTTTGGGCCTGGAACCCACCATTCTCTGGGGACCTGGCTTGCTCCCCAGTTCATGCTCTGGGGTTCTCCCTGCTTGTTTGTGGGTCCATTTGGATTCTTCTCTGTGCATGTGGAATGGGAGGGGTCAGAGCTCCTCATGGGTCAGCCAGGGGTGGCCCTGGATGGAGGGTCTCCTCGGGCCTTCTAGGGGCCTCTGTGTTCTTGGCTGGGACTGAGCTCCTGCCAGGTTCTGGGGGCCTGGCGGAGCCCTGAGGCTCTGTGCCCGCTGGGATGCCACGCCTGCTTCTGGGCAGCCAGCCCTTAGTGGGCATTGGAGACGGGGTGGCACAGTGCCAGGAGCCAGTGTCAGCCTGAAGGGGGCCCAGGAGGACCGTGTCGGGGGCTACAGTGGGGCTTTCAAAGCCCCTTCCTGATGTCTAGAGCCCTGGAGCTATGGAATTCCTGGGCCACACCCTTTGATTCCAGAATTATCAGCTCTTAACTGGAAACCACCGCAGCATCTAATTAGTCAGGATTCAGGGATGGAAGTGGAGGAAACAGGGATGTGGGTGTGGAGCGAGGGCCTGCAGCAGGTCAGCCTGCCCAGGTGTGCGGAATGCAGATGCACCTGGCGGGCAGGTGTGGACGAGGCGGAGGGCTTTGGGGGTTGTCTGAGGTTCCAGGGTGGGGGGCACAGAAAGTGCTGAACTGGGGTTGATGGACTTTTGGGAGGGTTGTGAGTGGAGGGCAGGCGGCAGGCAGCCCATGGGGAGTCGGGACGGAGGTGGGGGGCACTGTGACCGGGTGAGTGGGGGTAGAGGCTCCTCCCATAGGCAGTTGTCCCCTCTTCCTCTCCTGGGGGGCAGGGCAGGGGTCCTGTCCTGGGGCCTGGGCTGGCCTGAAGTTCCCCTCTCCCCGGGGTGTGGGCACCACCCTAACAAAGGGCTGGGTGGGAGGAGTGGCCCCCGTCCCCTGGGGGTGCTGACCTAACCTCACGGGGACACAAGCCTGGGGGGCTGGCAGCCTCTCCATTCCCCTCCCCTCTCAGTTTCCTCGTGGGGGGAATGGGGTCTGCCAGGATGGATTGAAAGTCCCGCCCACGGGGGGCTCCGGGCCAACCTGGCCACAACCTGGAAGGGAAAGGACCTGAGGCCCCTGAACTGGTCGGGGAGGGCCCTGGGGGTCTCCTCAGGTCAGGGGCAGGCTGCATAGGGCTGGGGGTGGTGGTGGAGGCAAGAGCCCCCACAGGCAGCAGGGAACGGCTCCTGCAGCCCCCTTCCCCAGCCTGTAGGTGGGCAGACCCGAGAAGCCCCCAGGGTGCCCCCACCCCACCCCTGGCTCCCCTGTCGGCTTCCGGCCAGGGCCTGGGTCCAGCCAGGCCTCCCTCCCCCATCCCGCTCCTGGCTCTGTGCCTGCCCCTCCCCTACCCTGCTGTGACAGGGCCCTGGGGACTGTCCTCTTGTCCTCCTGTCCTGCCCTCCAGCCCCCGCCCGCCTAGCAGGCTGGGGGCTCCCTGTCCCCCGCCACCCTGTGCTCCCCACCCCCAAGCCTGTTGGTAGGAGCGTTTTGGGAGCCCCGCGGCTGGGGGCGGGTCCTTCCCGGGCAGCCCCCGCAGGCGGCCTCCCCTGGCGAGATTTACTGTGGGAGCCAGGGCGCCCCTGACGTGCGGCCGAGGGGCGGGCGGGAGATAAAGCCGGCGGGGCGCGGGCGGGCTGGGCACGGCCTCGGGGCGCGCGGGCAGACTGCGGGCGCGGGGTGAGTGTCCCCCTCTGGAAGGGGCGCTGCAGGGTAGGGGCAGACCCCAAGAGCCAGGGGCTGCAGGCAAGGGGTCCCTGGGCCAGGGTGCCACCCCAGAGAGGGAACCGTTGGAAGCTCCCCTTCCTTCCGGCATGCATTGTCATCTGCTCTGGGCCCCTGGGTTCCCTCAGGCCTCAGCGTTCCCATGGCTGGTCACTCGGGCACCCAGGAGGATGTAGTGCGGGGACTCGGGGTGGCTGGGTCCGGCCTGGTGCTTCTCCCACTGGGGCAGTCACCAGACCCCTGTGGCTGGGTGCTCCCCAGCTAACTGAGGAGCCCCTGGCTTTGGCGGTGAAGGGAGGTGCCGTGCGTGGCCAGGCCGGGCAGCAGGCCTGATCGGGGCTCCTGGGCACCGGGCCACCAGCCGCCCTGGGAGTCGCTGCGGGGTTAAAGTGCATCAGCACCGTGCAGGGCGGCCCTCCGGCGTGCGAGCTGTGACAGCTGGGGCCGGTAAACCAGCCGTGGGAGCCCTCAGCCTCAGTCTCTGTCCTAAAGTCGATGCTCAACAAGGGGTGACGGCTCTGGTTAATAACGGGCAGCCCGGGTTGTTATCTGTTGTTATCTTGGGTTATAAAAATCCCCGAGGGGCTTTCCACTGTCAGTAAAGCAAGAATTCCTGGGCTCGGAGTCAACTGAGGGCTCCCCCGGGGCGCAGTGGCTGGTCTTGGGGCCCCCAGGTCTGCTCTGGCTGCTCTGAAGGCCTCGCATGTGCTTTAAACTCCCCCCTCTGTGGTCTGAATGAATGAGGTTTGCATCAGGTTTCCCAGCTCTGCTTCGCCTCCCTGTAAAGTGGAGTGAAGGTCTTGGGCCTCGGTGTGTGTGCGCGCATGTGTGTGTGTGTGAGGGGCTTTGTGAGCCGTGTAGCTGTTCGCATGGGGCTTGGTGGGGATCCCGGTGTGGACCTCACCCTGGGCATCTGTGCCCTATTCTGGCTGATGTGTCCCAGGGTCTCTGCCCAAAGGCCGCCTCCTCAGACAGGCCTCCCTGATTAGCCCTCCCCGTGGTGATTATCTGCCCAGCTGTGTCATGGCCTGTGCCTGTTGCAGTACCCCATCACCCAGTTATTGTGTGTCCTCCTCACTCCTACCCCCCCCCCGGAGGTTGGCTCAGCCCTGATTCCTGGTGCCCACTGTGGGGCCTGGAGCCAAAGGGGTGCTTGGCACACATGTGAATGAAAAGTTGGTGGGGGGAACCTGGGCACTGATGGGCACCCATTGTCCCTGGGCCCAGCCTGGGTGCTCTGAGGGCTTCCTGGACAAGGAGGCCCTTACCTGGGTCTTGAGGATGAGGAGGAGTTTCCGGGGGCATCCTGGGCAGGGACCAGCTGGCTGGAGGCGCGAATCAGCAGCCCCTGGGCTGAGGGTGGATTGTCTGTGGTGGGAGGGGCAGGGGCTGTGGACCAGGCTGGAAAGCAGGAGCTTGGGCGCTGGGGAGCTATGGAGGGTGTGGGAGCAGCAGCAAGGCAGCCAGGCTGGGTCTGGAGGTGGGATGCCTACTCATCCAACCTGCAGTGAGGCCCCCTGAGACGAGAACACACCTGTCCCTTGGTACCTAGTGGAAGGGTGGGTTGGCCAGGTTGGGGGAGCACAGAGAGTGAGGGGGCAAGGGTACCGGAGGACCCTGAACAGCCAGGGAGGCCAGGGCGGAGAGGCCTCAAGGGTTGGAGGGGGTTGGGGGGCTCTTGCCTGTTCTGGTGATTTCTTCCCTTCAGCCCCCCTGCCCCCAAGCTTAGCTCAGTGCCTGGTGCTGGAAGGTGCTCAGTAAATATTTGTTAACTTGGATGAGTGAATGATTGAATGAATGAATGATTGAATGAATGAATGATTGGATGAATGAGTGCTAGTTCTCTTTGCCTCTTAGCTGGAGGTGAGGGGTGCAGGTGGGAGGTGAGAATTGCTGGTAGCAGAAGATAGGATCTGAGCCTAGGTCCTGGGCAGGGAGGGGGCAGCGTTTGGGGGGACACCCTGGAGGACCCTGGGTCTGTGATGGGTGAATTGTGGGGCTTCGGGCAGAGGCAGCTGAGGGTGCAGACCCCATGCGCTAGGGGTGGGGGGGCGATGACAAGGTGGGGTGGGAGGAGCTATGAGGGGGGCTGGGCACCAGGTGGAGGGGCAGAAGGGAGCTCTGCAGGCCTGGGCTCGGGACCCCCATTTCCCCCAGCTGTGCCTCAGTTTCCCCATCTGAGCTGCCTTGTGGCCCTAGAAGCCCCATTTTCAGCTGTCATTGTTTCCTGTCCCCTTTGCCTTCTTCCCACTGCAGCGAGGCGGGTTTTGTCTGACCTTTTACACATGGGAGCCTGGCTTGCAGGGGACCCGTGGTCACAGGCAGTGTCTGCTTTGACCCCAGGTCAGTGTGAGCCCTAAGCCTGGCCTGACCTTTCCTGCCTGTGCAGGTGAGGTTGGCGTCCTCGCTGCTATGGCTCCTCCTGCTCCAGCTCCTCTTCCTCCCCCTGCTCCTCTCTTCTCCCTGCTCCTCCTCCCCCC
>PVKY010013466.1:0-11012 GCA_004027775.1 Bradypus variegatus | reverse complement strand
AAAAAAGATATTTTATCCCCAAAGTGTCAGAAATCAAGGGCTTACTAGGACTTGTTATTAAAATTTTAAATTTATTTGAAAACACAATATAAAACAAAACCTAAATGAAGTATTAAAACTTCATTTATACAATACATATACCAATGTAATGAAATATGTTATATACATCATCCTTAAATATCCTTCTGATCAGGTTTCCATTTACACTTTTTACCCAGTTTTCAAGAAAGCGTTTGTTCCATCCATTCCCCTACCTACTACTGAGCACATTAACTTAAGAGAGTAATGCAGAAAAACCTGAATTTCAAAGGCATTCAAGTCTGTCAAAAATGTACCTTGCACAAATGAAAAAACTATGATTACATGAGACTTTGTACTCCAAAATTCAGAAGTTAACAAATTTTAAATAACACTTAACAAGTATATTTCTCAAGCACTTTTAACGACTCACTGCTAGGCCAAAATAAAATTGCTCTTCATTGCTTCTCATAGATATTATGACATGGTTTCTTTGAATGTTATCACCCTTCTGGTTATAATTTCACAAAGGACCCCTACTTACACATTTGAAATATACTAAATTTTCTATAAAGCAAATTGCTTCAAAAACAAATTATTACTTCTTGACCAAAAGGGGGATGTGAAATGAGATGAAATAGTTTTAGCGGCTGAGAGATTTCAAATGGAGTCGAGAGGTCACTCTGGTGGACATTCTTATGCACTATATAGATAACACCTCTTAGGTTTTAATGTATTGGAATAGCTAGAAGTAAATACCTGAAACTACCGAACTCCAACTCAGTAGTCTGGACTCCTGAAGACGATTATATAGTAATGTAGATTACAAGGGGTGCCAGTGTGATTGTGAAAACCTTGTGGATCACACCCCTTTATCTAGTGTATGGATGGATGAGTAGAAAAATGGGGATAAAAACTAAATGATAAATAGGTTGGGATGGGGGGGTGGTTTGAGTGTTCTTTTTTTACTTTTATTTTTTATTCTTATTCTGATTCTTTTTGATGTAAGGAAAATGTTCAGAAATAGATTGTGGTGATGAACGCATGACTACATGATCATACTGTGAACAGTTGATTGTATACCATGGATGACTGTATGGTATGTGAATATATGTCAATAAAACTGAATAAAAAAAATTATTAGTATTCCAAAATTTAAAGATATCCAAGAATGCTTTAATCCTTTAAAGCAATAATTGTTATGTTCTAGGATGGTCCTGCTTCTCCACAAAAATAAATGACAGTAAATTACTGAAAATCCCCTTAAAGAAACAAAACTTAAATTTTTGGTTATTCCTAAAAAACAAAACTTAAGTCTTGCCCCTCTCCTGATTGAGTATTCTATTCATGGAATCATAGCAGTGAACTTTTAGATGTGAGCTGCAGCAACTAGAAGTAAACCTAAGAGGTGATACCGCACATGCACACACATGCACACACATGCACGCTCGTGCGCAAATGCATGCCTACATACATGCACACACACACACTCATGTACAATTTCCTCACCCATACTACACAGGAAAGGGAGACATTCAGCAAGTTAGTACTGCTTTATCTCAGAAGTCAATCCATTCTCACTCAATAAGGGAACCAAAAGAGATGTAACTTTTACTCTTTTCAGAACTTTCCATAACAGTAATCCCCAAAGACCTTAAGACTACATTGTAGACTACCAAATATTAACCACAGCCTTACCAACAGTAAAAGCAATAACCTATCAGGTATTTGGTTTTGTTCAGAAGGGAAAGACAAGGCCAAGCACTGCTCTGAATGGTTCCTATTACTACTTCATCTAACCCTGTAACAGCCCACTTCACGTTGAGAAACCTAAGGCACACACACAGGAAGCAACTCACCCAAGTTGCATGGCTCATAAACAGCACAGTCAGGATCTGGACGCAAGCTGCCTGATTCCAGAGCACACATACTACACGTATACACCAACCTCTCCCATTCCTTTTCACCTAATACATTATCATTCTTACATTAAGCTTTAGTTCAAAAGTGCCTGCTACTTAAAAAAAAAAAAAAGAACTATTAATAAAAATTAGCTAAGGAAAGCAATGGAGGCAGTGTATTTTATTATTTCAAAGTTTGATAAACAGCAGAAGTAGTAGCACAGTGAAAAAATGCTGATGTAAAGAGTCAAAGAACCTGGGTCTGGTCTAGGCTGTGACAATTAACAGTGGTGTGTAAGTGGCTAAGTCAGAAACAGTGGTATGTAAGACAACATGAAGCTACTGATAATTGAAATGTTAAAAAAAAAATGAATTTAGTAAACAAATATTTTAGTGATAAAGTATAAAATGAGGATTGCAATAACCAGTGAAATGATACCCCAAAGGGGGCTCAAGAACAAAAAAGATTAGACTTGTTTATGAAGGGCTATATTATGATAAGTAAGAAAAGAAGCATAAGACATAAAAGACAATCATCATAAGCCATACTCTGAAAGCCATTCTAAAACTTGTTCAGGAAACCACACGTTGCCTAGAGCTACCTCAACTTTTTTAAAAGAAGCAAAACAATGGTGGGACATTGTTAATATTAAATATCATGAGAAAGAAAAGTAATATGTTCAAGCAAATTTAAAAATACAAATCCAAGTGGGCAATGTATAAAAAATGATATGTGCATATGCCCTAACGTAATAGCCCTGAGGCTCCATCCAGAAGCGCCAGCGTCAATCAGACCCAGAACTGAACGGTGGCAGCACTGACGCCTGGAGGCCAACACCGGGCCCCCTTCCCGGGGCTGACCTGACGATCAAATGACACGACGGATGACCAGGGCTCGCCACGGTGCCTGGAGCACGGTCAGCCTTGGCAGATGGGCGCTGATTTTATGGCGAGGATGGTGGCAGGAGGAGGCCCCTGGGAGCAGGAGGAAGGGGCAGCAGAACCAGCAATGAAGTTTCAACTGGTCATCTGGATCCCAGTTCAAAGACACACAATGATACAAGGATTACAAAATAGCAACAAAAATGCCCAATTTAGTAAGAGAATACAATAGGCCAAACAGGGTAATAAATGCTTAACATGGGCTATGAGATTTAACACCAAAACAACTGCAACAAATGAAGAAACAAGGTCATATTGGAATTAACAATAACAATGGATAGAGGACATTATATCTACACATAGTCTGTAGAAGCCTAAAGTGATTAGCATATTACATGAAATGATCTAAGTCTCAGTAAATTACTACTATTAATGTATTAAGACTCTACTATTCAAGTGTGTACTTCTGGTATTGTCCTTATTGATTAAATGTGCAGAAGAGTGTTTATGTCAAGGAGCAAAACACTGATCAATAAATCCACTAAAAAAGGGATTTCCACTTTAACATTTAATGTCTTCAAATTTCTTCCTGGATTTTTTATGTTAATTGATAATACCACATAACACGCAATGCCAAAGATGCCAACTGGAAGTAGTGACCAGCTCTGATTCCAATCTTGTCTAAGAGGGAACCCGGAATGGGGCCAGTAGGCTGCTGGTTCAACACTTCACACATGGTCTGAGATCCAGTAAGAAATACCATTTGTAAATTCCACTAGAGCCTGTTGCAAGTGTAATGTGCTGAGCTGACCAACAGTACTATTTCTACAATTAGGACAGGCACTTAGGGTTCAAGGGGAATTTTAGAATTAAACTCTTTTAATATTTTGCTTTTCAAATAACATCTGGTAAACAACAGAACGCAAGTTGCAATTTATGTGAATATGAATGAAGCTTCTGGTCATACATATTCAATACATTTATCTAATAGCTACTGAGCTACTTATAAATAAGTTTCCCAAACTGTGAATCCACAATTGTGCAGTCTGCTGCTGGACTCATTTAACATGAGCACACCCTGTAAGATGTGTGCACATAAAGGGGTGCCCTGAATTGTGCATCATGGTTTGCATTAAGATAAATATCAATCATGGAATACAATTATGCAAAAAATTAAACACAACAGAATGCTTTAATAAAGAAACTTTAAAGAACTGAACTGAATCTTTGTTTACGATTCAGTAGGCATTTCAGAAGCATGCACTGCTTCAGGGAGATAATCATCAACATCAGTTACTACTGCACTGGAGAGATGCAGAGGTGTCAATTAATAAGAGTTCTGGCCAAAGTACTTTCCTTTAGCAATTCAGAGTAAAATGAACTAAGTGAACCAACTGAAAAAGAAACACTAGGATTCTTCAAATAATAATAAAGTCAGAATTATCTTCTCCCCCTTTCTAATTACCTTATCATCTAAAAGAAGATATGTTACCTATAGTTTCCTTAATATAACTAACTGTTAAGTTCTGGGATAGCAGAGAAAGAATGTGAATTAGCAAGGAGAAGAATTAATTTCAGCAAAAGAAACCAAAAATGGGATTAATATATCCTTTTCAGGGGAAAAGGCATTTTTGATTATATGTAGTTGTATGTGTACCATGTTAGGCAGATGCATGATGTTATTCTTTCATTAGAGAGTAAATATGGTTTAAGGTATATATGGGTGCAAAGTTGACAAAGCTGTGGTGGCTTGGTAACGTGCCAACTTGGCAAGGCCAACTACATTTCCCAGAAGTCTCTTCGCTGTACACATCCAGTTAGGGAAGGCCACAAGAGAGATGCCTGAGTGACATTTGAAGGACAGAGTGATGCAACACCCACTTTTGTAACTCACACATGTTGACATAAGGCATCAAGCAGGCCTGCAACTACCCTGCAATCTTGGTTTGCTGCCTCACCTTCTCCAACTCCTGGACGAAATGTGTAAGATTACCTAACTGGAGGAGGGAATATGCTTCTGTGAGAAGCAACACCATCAACGTCAGAGGCAACAAAAACAAAGGATTCATTCTGTCCTCCTGGGCTCCCGTTCATGCTTGTGAGTTCCAGTTTGTTCTTGTTCTCCCCCACTTTTCATCCTTCCTCACTTCCTCAACTTCCTGCCTTATGGACTTCAAGCTTCAGCATCAGATGCAACAAGAGCCTTAAAGAACCTGATTAGAAAGCTCCCACAGTTGTGTAAGTACAAATCCCTGTATAAAATCCCTTAAGTTGACACACACACACACACACACACACACACACACACACGTGCACGGCATGAACAGTTATAATACATAAGGTTTTATTTATATATATATGATATATATAACATAGGGGTTCTGTATCTCTGATTGATCTTTCTGCTTATTAGGTTTTTGTTGTACTTTTTAATTCAGAAAGGAAAGAAAGAAAATAAAAAATATTTGCTTAAGCACCTAATACAGAAAAGAAGATGTGGACTGGAGGCTGGGACCTACTTCTTCTAAAATGGGGATTTACTAATAGTTTAAACAAAATGACAAAAAAGAGAAAAAGAAATAAATTATTCTTCTCAATATTGTTTGGCATAATTGCAAATTTTTTTGAACTTAGAAATTTACAGGAAAGGAAATTTTGAAAATTCAAAATTGTTGAAATTAAACAGAACACACCTAATTAACCAATACAATATACCAAGGAAGAAACAACAAAAAAATTACAAAATAATTTCAGATGAATGGAAACAAAAATACAACATATCAAAACTTGTGAGATGCAGCTAAAAAGAGATTAAAGAAAAATTTACAGTGTTAAGTGCCCATATTTTAAAAGAATAAAGATGTCAAATCAACAACTAAATCTTCTACCTTAAGAAAGTGGAAAAAGAAGAGCAAGCAAAACCCAACACAAGTAGAAAGAAGGTAATAATAAATACAGTGGAAATAAAATAAATAGAAAAACAATGGCAAAAAAATCAATGAACCCAAAAGTTGATTCTTCAAACAGATCATCAAAATGATAGAAAAATGATAGAAAATGATCATCAAAATGATAGAAAAAAAAGGAGATAAGAATCAAACCATTATATCAGGATAAAAAGGGAGTATTACTACTGACATTATGGATATAAAAAGACTGAAATACTATGAATAATTACATATGTCAAATAATTAGATAACAAGAATGAAATGGACAAATTCCTAGAGAGAATCAAATGACTAAAACTGACTCAAGAAAAAATAAAAACTCTGAATGGACCTATAAAAAGTAAACAAATTGAATTAATAATCAAAAAATTTTCTGCAAAGAAGAGCCCGGACCCAGACAGAGTCCTCAAAATCAAACACTATGAGGAACAAGACTTGGCAGATCATTACACCCGGCAAAGATGTGCTACAGCGAAAGGTTACAGAGCAAAATCAGCGACAGGAGAAGACACATGTGCAGAGTCCAGAGAAAACCAGGCACAAACTTCCATGAATCATATCCCAGTGAAGTCACAAAGGACGCGAATAATTCCCTTACCAATGAGTTGTGACAAGTGTGAAATGTCGTCAACCACAGAAGCTCATTAGAGACTCAGTGCACAAACTTATATTGGGGCTGGTCACATAAGCTATTCAGAACATAGGACAATTCTTTTCTGTCCCTGAATGTACCTCCTACTACAGAATATTTAGCAGCTCTCACTGCAATCTATAAGTGTTAATAGTGTCACTTAATAAGGTTTGTGACAACCAAAACACCAACTCTAAATTTCCAAAACACCCCCAAAGGGGAAGTGTTTCACTCCCACTAAAAAACCCCTTTGGTGATAGGGCAGAGTAATGGACAACCACTGGCACAGGTGCCCTTATAAGTGCCACAGGAGCTCAGGACTTACCCCCGTCATCTACTGGAGTGGCTTTGGTGGCAGAGGAAAGGGGTACCTGGAAGTTATCCCCGCACACCCCCTTCTTGGTTCCCCAGCCTCAGCTAATGAATGGACATCGAAGGAGGGGTATAAAAGCCCAGATCCCTTGCCTTAAGTTTGGATAAAATACGAAGCATTATTCTCTTTCTGATATCTTGTATTTCTTTCCTCAGTCTGAGGTGAACCTGTGCCTGAAATTGATCCATGCTCTGGCATCTTTCGTTTCTCTGCCCAGCTTCCCCTACTCCCTTACCTATCTACCCTGGGAGCACTTCCTTAAAACCCACCTACTGAAAAATCATGGTCTTGGGTTTTGCTTGGGGAACACCTACCAGTCTTTACCGAAAATAGGTAAAAAAAAGTTTGAAAAGGAGAGAAAAAGAGTTACATGACGGACATGGTTTCTGTATACAATCCAGGAGGATGGATAAAGGGGAACAGAGAGAATACTTCCTTCTGAGAGAAAAATCTGGCATGAACCCAGGGAGAGGTGGCTCTTCTAAGACTACTGAGAGTCTTCAAGATTAAGACCGAGAGAATACAAATTATCTACATATGGTTCAAGTTGAAAGGTGAATGACTTTCCGTCTTCTCAAGAAGAAGACAGTATACCATTCACTTATGTATTTATTCTAATGTTCACATATCAATAAAAATAAATAGAACCAATTAATTAGAATATCTATTATACATATTATATCTTGTTATGTTGGTGGGCCAAAAATGTTATAGAAAGATAAAGTAGGTGAGATTCAGTAATGCCTAAAAGCATTCAGGATACCTTTAAGGGGAAGTGAAACTCAAGGATGAATAGGATATATCTATGAATTCTTGGCAGAAGAAAATTATGAGTGAAGCTTGGAGAAACAAGTTTGAGAACATCAAGAGAATGTTTAGGGTACAGCATGAATATGAGCAAAATTGAGGACAAATTGTGAAGGACCCAGAAAACCATGAGCTGGATTTCAAATAGTATTCAATGATTTTTCTTTTTTAAAGGAGTGTGGTATAATGGAAGCTGTATTTCGGCAAACAATTTTAAAAAATGAAGATTTCTGTCTACTGAACATAAACTCGAAAACCAGGGAGTTCATCTAGCACCCAAATCTTGATCTACAAGTACCATTCTCCATATGAAGCAACTATAGCTCACAGGAAAAACAAAAGCCAATCCAGAGCTGGGGCAGGGCAGTTACAAAATGAGAATGAGATATCTTCTAGTGATACAAAACAAAAAACTGTTCAAAGAATGAAAGCCTAGCAAAACGCACAGGTCGGAGAGGCTTCAGTCCCGCTGGAATCGCCTTGTGGAGATGGAAGCCACATTCACCCTGATCGGGAGGATGAGGACAGTGTCCCATGCAGCCTGGAGAAATGCTATTCTCATTCAGGAGCAGCATGAGAGGGTGTAGCTTTTTGCCCAATAAATCAGGTACAAAGTTGTTTTTCAATCAGTGCCTGCATGCCAAATAGACGATCTAAGCCTTCCTCTACCACCTTCAAGCCAGGGTGAGGGTGGCGGGAGATGCTGGCACAGTATCCGGTCCCAGTCCCACTCACTGAATAATTGAATGAAAGCACCCACCTACGTAACCATTTGGGCAATATCTACCATTATGCCTTTACTGCAGGACAGTTTTAAAATAACATAGGAGACCAAGAAGATGGTGGCGAAGAGAGGAGTTGAAGTTAGTTTGTCCCCCTGGAACAACTAATAAACAATCAAGAACAACTAGTAAATAATCTGGAATAACCGCTGGGGGACAAACGTGACTGTCCACACAATGTACACCAACCTGAATTGGGAGGAATGCCTGAGATCAAGGCATAAAATCTAGAAGTAAAAACTGCAGACCCAAGCTGGGAGCCGCCTCCTCCCATGGCAGCCCAAACTGTAAAACCTCACTGTAGTTGAAAGCAGCACACTCTGAACAAGCGAATATACCTCAGTCCAGCTCCAACTGGGGTTTTAATTAAACAAATGTGGACTGCTCAATGCAAGCGACAAGTCCCCAACAAGAATACAGAGGCTTTTAGTGATGACTGACCTTAAAGAGCCAGAAGTCTTCTGTGTCCTGGGACGGGGAACCCGGAAGACCAGGGGCTATCTCTGATCGACGAGTGAAAGTGGGGGTCCATGAACTGGCTCTGAAAGGGTGCTTTCTATCCCTTTTTCTCTCTCTCAACCAGAGTGGCTCAGTGGAGAAAGTCTCAGCCATTTTCAGTTTGCAAGGCTCTGACCCAGACAAAGGTAGAGATAGGAGAATCAGAGAAACAAAGAAGTTATTTAAATGCAGACGAGAACTCCCTAGGGGGTGTATCTTCCCTAAGAGGAAAGAGGTGGGGCCAAGCTTCCCTTCAGAATAAGACCCCAGAGCCTGGGGGAAAACAGCCAAACCAGAAATTAAGGGGGTCACACCTCTTTAAACCAGTCAGGAGCGACAGGCTGACAGGCACCAACTGCTGGGCAGATTAGGAAAAGCACAGCAGCTAGAGGCCTCACAGGGTGTATCAATCTTCTAAGACACACCCTCAGGGAAACCTGATACTGAATATTCCCTCCTTCTGAGACCTGAGCCCATTCTGGTCTCGGAAAACCTGATTGGGGTAACCAAGGAAACCAGATACTTAGACAACAAAAAACTACAACCTACACTGAGAAAAATGAAGCTATGGCCCAGTCAAAGGAACAAACTTACACTTCAACTGAGATACAGGAATTGAAACAACTAATGCTAAATAAATTCAAAAAGTTTAGGGATGATATGGCAAAAGAGATGAAAGGTATAATGAAAACACTGGGCAAACATAAGGTAAAAATCAAAAGTTTGAAAACACAACTGGCAGGATCTACGGAAATGAAAGGCAAAACACAAGAGATGAAAGACACAATGGAGACACACAACAGCAGATCTCAAGAGGCAGAAGAAAGCACTTAGGAACTAGAGAACAAGAAACCTGAAATCTTACGCACAAAAGAACAGATAGGGAAAAGAATGGAGAAATATGAGCAACATCTCAGGGAACTGAATGCAACATGAAATTCATGAATGTATGTATCATAGGTGTCCCAGAAGGGGAAGAGAAGGAAAAAGGGGCAGAAGCAATAATAGAGGAAATAATCAATGAAAATTTCCCATCTCTTATGAAAGACATAAAATTGCGGATCCAAGAAGTGCAGCATACCCCAAACAGAATAGATCTGAATAGGCCTATGCCAAGACATTTAATAATCAGATTATCAAATGTCAAAGACAGAGAATCCTGAAAGCAGCAAGAGAAAAGCAATCCATCACATACAAAGGAAGCTTGATAAGACTATGTGTGGATTTCTCAATAGAAACCATGGAGGCAAGAAGGAAGTGGGGTGATATATTTGAGATACTGAAAGAGAAAAACTGCCAACCAAGAATTCTATATCTGGCAAAACTGTTCTTCAAATATAAGGGAGAGTTTAAAATATTCTCCGACAAAAAGAAAATGAGAGAGTTTGTGAACAAGATACCTGCCCTACAGGAAATACAAAAGGGAACACTATAGACAGACAGGAAAAGACAGTAGTGAGAGGTTTGGAACACAATTTTGGGTGATGGTAACACTGCAATGTACATGTGCTGAACAAAGATGACTGTGTGTATGGTTGAAAGAGGAAGATTAGGAGCATGTGGGACACCAGAAGGAAAGACGAAGACTGGGACTGTATAATTCAGTGAAACCTAGAGTGCTCAACAATTGTGATAAAATGTACAAATATGTTTTTACATGAGGGAGAACAAATGAATGTCAACCTTGTAAAGTGTTAAAAATAGGGTGGTATTGGGGGAAAAATACAATCAACACAAACTAGAGACTATAGTTAACAGAAACACTGTATTATGCTTCCTTTAATGTAACAAAGGCAATATACCAATGCTAAATGCATGTAAGAGGGGGACATAAGGGAGGGGTATGGGACTCTTGGCATTGGTGATGTTGTCTGACTCTTTATTCTTCTTTAGTTTAATTATATCTTTCCTTTTGTTGCTCCCTAGCTGTCATTATTTTCCTCTTTCTTTTTTCTTTATCTTTTGTCTCTCTACCTTCTTTGATTCTTCCTCCTTCTTTGTGGAAGAAATGGAGATGTCCTTATATAGACAGTGGTGATGTTGGTGAATACATAAATACATGACTATACAGGGAACCACTGATTGTTTATTTAGGATGGAATGTATGGTGTGTGAACAAAACCGTCTTTAAAAAAATGAGTTGATGCACTGCGCTCCCCCCTACATAGGACC
>PVKY010013465.1:0-11012 GCA_004027775.1 Bradypus variegatus | reverse complement strand
TTTTTTTTTTTTTTTTAATAGTTGGCTCTCAGCTCTTGAAAGCACAAAATGGCTCCATCACCTGTCTGTTCTTCTGAAATCGGCGCTTCTGGTAGTGCATGCTGTGGACCGTGATCAGCGGCCAGTGCTAGCCCACTGTTCAGATGGCTGGGACCGTACTCCCCAGATTGTGGCACTGGCTAAGCTCTTGTTGGACCCTTATTACCGAACCATAGAGGTGGGTACCTCCAAAGATTTGGTACTTCAAGATGCGTGGGGAAGTAAGCTAGTGCTACATAGCCAGGTTAGGACTTCTCTCCAAAGGTTTTATGGTCACTATGGGGAATATAGATCAGGTCTAAAAAGAGTGAAATTTCTTTGTTTTTAATCATTGCTCCTTTACCTTGAGCTACATTGTGGTGCTACCTACCACAGTTCTTGTGCCTCTTAAAAGGGGGCAGATTGTGGGTAATAAGTTATTGAGAATATAGACATGTTTTCCTTTGCAGTCTATCTATGTGGAAACGTTTTGGCTAGCCCAGGAAAGTGGGGCTTCTGTAAAAGTCTTTTGAAATGCTTATAGTAATGGGTTTAGGTATCACCATGGAATGTTCTGTGGAGAAAGGGCCCTACTCTGAAACAGCTTCCTGTTGGATTAAAGATGTAAGAAAAACCATAAAGTACCATGAAATCTATGTGAATATTTGTAAAATCTGGGGTGGGGAAGGAATTTTTACTTACATGATTTTATAAGCATAACACCAAAGATGGAAATTAAAAAATAATAAAAGAGAGATTTGGAAAAAAAGAAAAGTGTGGCCAAAAATGTAAATAGACTCAAGAAAGGCTTAGATAAATGCATGGTTAGTACTTATCAATGGTTATGGAATGGAGTTCAGGGATGGTCTCGTCAGCTGTGGGGATGGGCCAAGGGCTTTTGGAAGGCTGTAAAAAGGGCTTGCTGCCAGTTACACCAAGCTTAGGGCTGTCACAATCTGGGTAGATGAGCACAAATGGTCTCTCCTGTGTTCTTCCCCACAGGGTTTCCAGGTCCTTGTGGAGATGGAATGGCTGGATTTTGGCCACAAGTTTGCTGACCGGTGTGGTCATGGGGAAAACTCAGATGATCTGAACGAACGCTGCCCAGTGTTTCTGCAGTGGCTTGACTGTGTTCATCAGCTTCAGAGGCAATTTCCTTGCTCTTTTGAGTTCGATGAAGCATTCCTTGTGAGTTTGGGCATATGGTTCTCCAGTTTGGGGACCTTCTGAATTCGCAGGGGTATCAGCACAAATGTCAGTGGGCCAATTTTCATGCAAAACTGTGCAGCCTTTTTAGAATTGAATAGAGGGGTGGGTCTTCTGTTTCTGTTGCAACAAACAGGTGGTTATTCAGTGAATCCAGGTATACTAGGCTTGCATAAAGTTCTTGAGTTGTTTTGAACTTAGCTTTTAAAAGGAAATAGAAGCCATCAGAATTTCTCATGCTCCCTCCAATCCATCGACCAAACCACCTACATGTATCCCATGTCCTCTGTTTCCTCTTGGATGATGTGCTATCCTTGCTGTCTTCAAGTCCCTCACTCACTTGTGCTCCAGCTCCTACCCCTCTCATCTGCTCAGCTGCACGGCTCCCGCATTTCTCTTCTGTGTTCTGAATCAGCTGTGTTTTCCTCTCTACCAAGTCATTGCCATCGTCACAGAGACAAGGTGTAGTCTTTCCATGTCATCAAAACCCTTTCTTGACACTGCATCTCCCTCTAGCTATACCCCATTTTTCTTTTTCCTTTAGAGCAGATCTACTCAAGTCTTCTACACTTGACATCTCAAATTCCTCTCTTCTCATTTTCTGTTACACCCACACCAATCAGGCTTTCACCCCACCACTTCACTGAAGCTGCTTTTATTAAGATGACCAGTAAACTTCATGTTGCTAATCTGGTGATCAATTCTCAGTCTTTATCTTCTTTGATCCATCAGTCATATTTGGCACAGGCTAATCACTCCCCTTTTCTTCAGTTGACTTTGCACCCACTCACTCTCTTTTATTTCTCCTTTAACCTCACTGGCTGGTCCTTGTTCCATCTCCTTTTCTGGCTCCTCCTCATCTCTCCAGCTCAGAATGTTGGAGAACCCCAGGGCTCAGTCTGCAGGCTTCTTCCCTGTCTACACTCCCTCTGTAAGGGACCTCATCCAGGCCTAAGGCTTTAATTACTCATCTATATGCTGATGATTTCCAGGTTTATGCCTCTTCAACCCAGATCTCTCTACTTAACTCCAGACTCATGTAGCCTGCTGTGACTACTCAGTATCTCCACTCGGATGTCTTACTAGTATTTCATATTTAACATATTCGAACTTAAAAATCTTGATTTTCATCTCTTTCCCAGTCCTGACTGTCCAGAACTCTTCTATCTCACCAAATGGCAACTTCATCCATCCATTTGTTTAGGGCAAAATCCTTGAGGTCATCCTTAACTTTCTTCTTTATTTCATATTCCACATCAGTCTGTCAGAATTTTGCAGCTCTGTTTTCAAAATGTATCTAGAAACCTAATTACTTACGGCCTCCTCTACTGTTGCTACACTGGTCTGAAGCCGACATCATCTCCTGCCCAATTCCAGAGGGAAAACTCAGCAGCTGGACAGATCCTTCTGAAACAAAAAACAGACCATGCCATTCCTGTGCTCAAAAACCTCAAACAACTTTGCATTTTACACAGAGGAAAGCCAAAGTCCTTAAAATGACCTACAGGACCATCCTTAGGTTACCCTCTAACTGCATCTCCTTCCTATCTCCCCTTGCGCAATCTCCTTCAGTCGCTCTGGCTCCTTGCTGTTCCTCAGAAATTGCAAACGTGCCTACCTCAAGTTGTGCTTGCTGTTGCCTCTGCCTGGAGAGTCTCCCCCAGATAGCCACGAGACCAGCTCTTTCATTTCCATCAGGTCTCTGCCAGTGAGGCCTTCCCACACTGCCCAGCATGTGCCCTCTCCCTCTTACCCTGCCTTACTTTTCTTCATAGCACTGGGCACCACTCCCCCAACAACCAGAACCATCTCCACCAGGGTAGGGGGCTTCCTTGATTATTGCTGCACCTCCACACGCATAGTAATGTCTGGGGCTTGTGAGATGCTCAGTAATGATTTGTTGAATGAGCAAGTAGTTTTAGGAGAGTACTCTTAGCTCAGACTGCTCTGCTCCTGTATCCAGTTTATAGTCTCTGTGACTGGGGATGGTGTCTATTACAGGAGCTCAGAGACTGTTTGTCAGGGAGGCTTAAAAAAGGGGGGTGGTGGTGTCAACACTGTCTTTGCTCTCATGTCTTTTGGCTCAGGAGTATTGGTGGTTGGGGTTGGCCCCTGTAATTGGCTTTGTGAGGAGGAGGCTATTGTGTGGCTTAGTTGGTATTCCCATCTTTTGAGATGTTAGCTAAAGTGCTCTCAGGGATGTCAGGGAAGACTGGCTAAGCTGAGTTGACCTTCTCCCAGAGACTGTGTGACCCACTGCTTGATTTTATATCATTGGACTCCCATAGGTGAAACTGGTGCAGCACACCTATTCCTGCCTCTTTGGAACATTCCTGTGCAACAACGCCAAGGAGAGAGGGGAAAAGCATACTCAGGAACGGACCTGTTCTGTGTGGTCGCTTCTTCGGGCAGGCAACAAGGCTTTCAAAAACCTACTATATTCCTCTCAGTCAGAAGCCGTATGTATTCTTCAGCCTGTCCTCTATGATCAGCAGAAAGAATTTGGGGGTGGGTGGACATATGGGAGCCTTTCTGAGTAGTGACTGTTTTCTAGAAGGCATGTTATCTCTGGATGGGATGATCCTGTGTTTCCCTACCACTATCTCCTGAGAAAGGCCTGTTTCCTGATGATTCTCTGACCTGCTTCTCACCACTCTTCGGTCAAGCTGGTTTGGTTAAATGCACATCTTCACCTTGCCACTCTAGACATGAATCTATTCTGGTACCTCCTCTGGAACTTAATTTACTCCTAGTGTGTTCTTTCCAATGGGTGGAAGAGGCACTTAGGTTGTTCCCTGGGTGCCTGTGATAGCTCAGAAGGAGCTGCCACCAGGCCTTGGTGCCCTTTTGATGGCAAGACATGATCCAGCCGCTTCTATCTCAGAGAGCAGAAAACTGACTGCATCTGACATTGGCACTTGTATCTGTGTGATTCTCTGCCCATATGGAGAGCTGTCAGGCTGTCCATATGACTTTATTTCCCAAAGGAATAGCTTCTGTGAAGCAGAGAAAAGGAGGCACATGCTTTTTTGTCAATACATGGTAATTTTCCCTTTGTCATGATGCATCTTAAATGCTCAAGAAGCAAAAGGAGACTAATCAAAGGTTATACTGCTTAGCTGGACTATTAATTTGCCTCTCATTAGATTTAAATAGTCAAGGGCAAGAGTAAGCTAACTGCTCCTCTTTCTCCTTCACTGTGCCTGCTGGGGAAGTAACAATACTAGAAGAAAATTCCTTCCTTTTCACATGATTAATTTAAGTGATCCTATAAAGCAGGCTTGACATTGTCTTCTGAAGCCAAGCTTTTCTACCAGGGGAACAATCACCTTCTAACAGAATGACTCACTTTCTTCTGCAGTAAAATCAACAAGTCAAGTGATGAAAGTCAGTCATTCATTAAAGGTGACCTAAGAAATAATTAAAAATGAGAACTGGGTTTTTAAAAATCCTTGAGATTTTCATATCCACAAGAGGCTCTCAGCTAAAAAAAACAGTGCCAGATAAAATCTCTAGTCCTATATTGGCCCCCCTGAGAGAGAGACCACATCCACTGATGTTACCCTCCCTCCCTTTGGAGATTGTGCTGGGTTTTTTGGGTATTCCAGCTGGGAACTTACTTGTTCATGATCCTTGTTTCTAGACCTTTCTAAAAGACTTCGTGTGGGACATGGTTAAACCTGTGTCCTCCCCTCTCTCCTCAGGTGTTGTACCCGGTGTGCCATGTACGTAACCTGATGCTGTGGAGTGCAGTGTACTTGCCCTGCCCGTCCCCATCTACCCCTGTGGACGACAGCTGTGCGCCATACCCAGCCCCAGGCACTAGCCCCGATGATCCACCCCTGAGCCGGTGAGCCTAGGGTTGATGCCTCAGGCTTCAAGTCTTGTGTGCAAATATTCTTATTTTGGAGGATGCCCAGGGATTGTTACAAGAGCATGATGTTATCTGGCTTCAGAACATCTTCCTTGGATCTCTCTCAAGTTTTCTCAGGGAAGGTATAAGAACTTCTGGGTATAAGGCCATGAGAGCCCCCAGTCCTGAACCAGGGTGTTGGGCCCTGTTGCTCCATCTTTCTGCTGCATAAGTTGAGCAGTTTCTTAGTGATAGACCCAATTCTGTGGGTTCCTTTGGGACCACCTACCTGGATTGCATTTCACTCAATGCCCCGTACACCTAACTTTTCCTGCCATAATTTGTACTCTAAAGTTTGAAAGGCACATGGCTGTCACAGAAAGTTCGGCTTTGCCACTTGTGAATTGGCTTTATTGAATTCAGAGTGATAGATAGTAAATTAACTTGAAATATTGTAGGATCAAAACATCATCAATGCTAGTTTCCTTTGCCACTACTTGAGAAACCCAGCAGTATCATGAAGAATGCCTTATTAAAATATCATTTGATATTAGCCTATTTGTATGTATTGGACATGGGATAGGGCAATGTGAGAGCCATTCTGTAGCCTCACTTCAGAGAATAGTCAAAATGGACCCAAATTATGAAACAGCTGTCTATAAAATCCTATTATTTCCTTATTCCCCTGTGAATAGTCTGGTAATTCTCATTTTTCCCTAACTCATTTCTTTTAGGCTGCCAAAGACTAGATCATTTGATAATCTGACCACAGTCTGCGACAACACAGTGCCTCTGGCCAGCCGGCGCAGCAGTGACCCAAGCTTGAACGAGAAGTGGCAGGAGCACCGACGATCGCTCGAACTGAGCAGCCTGGCTGCTCCTGGAGAGGAGCCTCTTGATGCTGACAGTCTGGGGAAGCCAGTGAAAGTGCTGGGGGGTGCTGAGCTATCTGTCGCAGCTGGGGTGGCTGAGGGGCAGATGGAGAACATTTTACAAGAGGCCACCAAAGAGGAGAGTGGAGTAGAAGAGCCTGACCATAGTGGGGGCATTGCGATGCAAGAGGTCAAAGAGGAGGCTCTCTTAGAAAAAGAGAGCTGGAGGAAGACACCTGAGGGCTCAGCCATCGTACTTTATAAAGAACCAGAACTGGATGATGCCACTCTGAGGAGCCTTCCAGGTCCAAATCTGTCTGTGTTCTCACAGGGTATTTTTGAGCAGCAAGATGGGCCCAGTGTTCTCCTCAGTCCTCTCCAGGAATTTCCCAGGAGAGAGGATTCCCAGGAGACAACAGTGGAGCAGCCTCACATAGGAGAAGTCCTAGAACGTAGAGAGGAGACAGTTCTTCCCATCCTAGTAGATGCAAAAATTGGCTATGATACCTCACAGCCAAGTTCTCTGCTGCCCCTCCATGTACCATCTGAAGCCAGAGGACCAAATGTGGACAGTTCCATGGACATGATAATGGAAGAGAAGGTGAAGCCAGAAAGTGGGCCTCAAGGCCATCATCGACCTTGCCTGATAAACAGCAGCAGGTTCAGTAGCAAGGACATGTTTGCCCAAACCATGGAGCCCAGGCCTTCTGAGAGGAGCCTGGTTGAAAGGCCCCAGGTAGGGTCTGCGGTGCTCAGGACTTACCCTGGCAGCACTGGCAGCCCAGTGCGGTCCCCTTGTGCCTTGCCTTTAGCCGCATGTAAAGAGG
This sequence comes from Bradypus variegatus, assembly GCA_004027775.1. Taxonomy (NCBI): domain Eukaryota; kingdom Metazoa; phylum Chordata; class Mammalia; order Pilosa; family Bradypodidae; genus Bradypus; species Bradypus variegatus. The sequence goes on along the minus strand of PVKY010013465.1, from coordinate 4,236 downwards.
AGCTTGTGTGTAATGGTGCCCCAGAGACTGAAAACAAGGCCTCAGAGCGGCCCCTAGCCCATAGCACCTCCCAGAAGCACCCCATACCCAATGGGCACTGTGCCAATGGTGAGGTTGCTAGGAGCAAGGACTCAGTGAGCCGCCAGCTGTCTACCACGAGCTGCAGCTCTGCCCACTTACACTCAAGGAACTTGCACCACAAGTGGCTACACAGCCATTCCGGGAGGCCATCCACAGCCAGCAGCCCTGAGCAGCCTTTCCGCAGCCACCTGGATGACGACGGCATGCCCGTGTACACGGACACTATCCAGCAGCGCCTGCGTCAGATCGAGTCGGGCCACCAGCAGGAAGTGGAGACCTTGAAGAAGCAGGTCCAGGAGCTGAGAAGTCGCCTGGAGAGCCAGTACCTGACCGGCTCTCTACGTTTCAATGGAGACTTTGGGGATGAAGTGGTAAGTACTCCATGGTGCCTCCAAAGCACACTGGGGATGGGCACCCTTTGTGCCCAGTCAGTGGTGATTGTTAAAGATTTCTAAGAGAACTGGAGAAGTTCCAGAAGAGTCCTTTTGAGAGAGTCTAGAGATAACAGCCTCATCCATGTCAGAGACCGTCTGCCTTTTTTTCTTTTACTTTCCACTGATGTCCTGCGTTAGGCAGCTACAATGTGGAAGAGAGTTAGCACTTACCACATGTTTGGCCTAATGCCTTTGGAGAGAGGATCATGACCTCCTGAGCAGAATGACTTTTGTAGAGCCATAACTACTAAATTTTAGTGCCTGTCCTACCTTAGTAGCTAGTAAACCATTAGTCCCCCAAACATGGGCTATGGTTGTGAAGGTTTAGTTCATTTCTAACAAAAACTTGTATCTGTCCTGTGGCAGGCAATGGCAGTAGAAATGGAGAAGGGATTGATTCCTAGCACTGTTGAGGAGTCAGCAGTGATGGGCCTGGTGACCAGAAGTGGGGGTGCCAGAGAGGAGGTTCTCAAGGGAGGTGAAAGGGGCTGACTCATTGTACTCAGATGAGTGTCATACTGGCTCTGCTCTGAAGTGGTCAGCGTACATTAAAGGCGGGCACATCCAATGACTTTCAATTCAAAGTGATTTCTTGGCTTTTCCCTCATGTTAATGATGGTCTCTCATTTTCCTGATGAATCCTTTGGCAAAAGGAGGGCATGTCCCAATCACTCAGTTCTAACTAAAATAACAGTGTAGGATTGACAGGCCCATGGCACAGAGCTTCAGCTGACACTCCGAGTTCACAGTCCATTATGGTCACTTCTTCCTTACCTCACTTCCAGGAGCCCTCAGGCCCATCTCCCCACTCCAGTCACTACACACAGCCTTCGAAGTGTAATCCTCTTCTAGTTGAGCTCATCCGCATCTCTGCACCTGTTCAACCCAATTCCTGATGGTCAGTGCATCTAAAGATTTGGCTGACACCCAGGCCGAACCCTAAGCTCAGTGCTCCCTGGTTTGCCAAGCCCTTTCTTCTTTTGGGAGGAGACCAGGTTCATTCTGTTCAGCTGTGTTTGTTTGCCAACAGACTTCAATCCCCGACTCGGAATGCAATCTGGATCAGAACTGTTTGTCTCGCTGCAGCACAGAGATTTTCTCTGAAGCCAGCTGGGAGCAGGTGGATAAACAGGATGCGGAGGTACAGGCTCAGCCCCTGCTCTGAGTGCCATCCATGGAACTGTTTTGTGGTTTTTCACCTTCATCCCTACCCCATGCCCTTGGCCAACGAGTAACCTCTGGCATCACAGCTCCTGTGAACCCCCATCAAGCCTAGAGTTTCGGAGCTAGGGAGACTCAGCAAGCTGGCCCTCTCTCTTCATTGCCTCTGTCAGCTGGAGCCCTTCCAGCTCATAGCGACCCAGGGTGCTGCTACCTGCCACTTTATTTCAGAGGAGTTTGGAGTCCCCTCCAGGGAAACGATTTGGACGCCTTTCTTGTACTGCTGACATCAGACCTGCTGGGCTGGTGCCACCAGAGCCTATATTGTGGCTCTTGCTGTCCCTGGCGTGGCTCTGCTGGCTCTAGCTGGATGGCCCATCTCCTCTCACTAACCTGGCTCCATCTGTTTTGCAGATGACCCGTTGGCTCCCTGACCACCTGGCTGCCCACTGCTACGCATGTGACAGCGCCTTCTGGCTCGCCAGCAGGAAGCACCACTGCAGGTGCCTTTGGGGGGTGTGGTGGTGTGGGCTGAGGAGGGCCCACAGAATGGAGGGATGCTGGGCATCTGGCTGGCAGTGCTCTGTCTGAGGCACACATTGGGGTCTACAGGACCTTGACTCATCTATTGTCTCTGAAATTGGTATTTGCAGAACTGCATTTGGTGTGTTTGTTGCAGTTTTAAATTTTGAAATGCACAAATAGCCTTTCTCTTATTTTGCATCCCAAATTGGTGGAGCAACAGCCACCACCCAAACCATCATTTTTAATTCCTAGAATAAAATTTCTTCATAGCAGCAACATGGCTGCTATGAGCAGGGAACTCCTGCTGGAGGCAGAGAACTTTATTTTCTTATTCCTTACCCTACTCCCTGGCCCCAAATTGGTTTTCCTTTGTGCTGATGGTGAGTGGGCACAGATGGAGGGATGGTAGGGACAGCTGAGGACAGAGCCTTCCAATCCTTACGGCTCCCTGACTTCTTGCTTCCTTCTAGTTTGGGATTGTGAGAGTTCCTAGGGGTGCTTTGCCTCAGCTGGAGGTGACCATCTGGGAGACATTTAGGGTTCTTTGGTAGGGCCATAGCTCACCCAGATGTGTGAACCTGGATTAAAAGTAAATCAACCTGTTTGTTCAGTAATGATGCTTCTAGGACCACATATCTCCCTACCCTGCACCCCAGTCCAAATGTCTTTGATCAGCTTCTCTTCTGAGCTCTTTCTCCCCTCCTTGCAGGGTCACTGACCGTGTTGATCAAACGTGGTGAGCATTTGCAAGAACCTGTCTGTGATGTCTGCATCATATCTACAATAACTTCTCCAAACTAACGCTGTCATTTCTCCCCTCACTCTGTACTCACTGGGATTGGAGAGCACAGGCAGGCAGGTGGGCTTGGAGGAAAATCAAAGCAGTTGACTTGAGGAGACCAGTTAGGACTTAGGCTACAGGCACGCACTCCAGTTCGGACCACACAGGTCAGCTGGGCCCTCCTTGCTTGTGGTGAGAAGTGGTGCTTTAGCAGGGACTGGTCATGTGGGATAGCTGGTTGGGTTTTCAGCCATTTCTTCTGGGTCATTCATTGAGATGCCCAAGTGATGCTAGTGAACTTCCAAGTCAAACAGTATCACTGGTCCTTCTTTTTTTAGGAACTGGGTAGAGGTGATTTTACCTAGAATTTTTTTAGCATAGAAGACTCCATTTAGGGGCTTTTGCGTCCCCTGAGAAAAGTTAGGTAGAAAAGCTTAGCTGATCAAATTCATGGTAGGCTTTTAAGCTGAACTCTAGCAGGTATGATAAATGTAGATGTTCAGAAATAGACTTAGGTAAATTTTCTGTGACTATAGGTTCTGCTGACTTGTAATTTTGGAAACAGAGTTATGAAGTACTTACTCCATTCCAGAAGATTAGGTTTTGTGTGTTTAAGTTCTCTGTCCGTCCATTGCCCTGTGTCCAGCTTTTTCCTTGTGTGATATTCTCTTCCCTCTAACATTATTCAGTATTCTTTCCTGTGCCTAAGTCCTTAGTCTGCAGTGGCTTTGCATTCTGAGGAACAGAAATGAAACATTAGTGTAATACTGACTGGCTAAGGAGGAGGCTTTTCCTTTAGTGTCTTCCCCTAGTCTTTGGTGGGCTGTGTCAGGCTTCTTGAGGTCTTCTGTTCTTGGGCTCGTTGAGATTGATTTGAATTTTAGAGCCCAGCAAAAGTGGAGTCATAGGTGGGCAGAAACTCCTCCCCTGCCGGTTCCCTTTCGTTTCAGCCGTGAAGTGCATCTGTCTGGGTGTACGGGCCTGTGCTGCACAGGCACATTAGCGCTGGGCCTTCACGTGGAGCAAGGGGTGGGGCCTGGGGCCTGGGTGCAGTCAGGCCTTCAAAAAAGAGCTGATTTCCTTGAAGATGCATGGGGCAAGGGAGTGAACCATAATTGACTGACACTTACCTAATAAGGGGGTTGTGTGTGCGCGCACGTGTGTTCATCTGTGCTCTTGTCCTTCCACTTCTCCCCTTTCACTCTTTTGAGCATGTATCATGGGCTGCTTGTCTTCTGGCTTCGCATGCTGCTA
>PVKY010013464.1:0-11010 GCA_004027775.1 Bradypus variegatus | reverse complement strand
TAAGTACAAAATTTCTCTCTGGAAACACCAAACCTGAGTTGGAAATGACATCTGGACTGAAGAAATGTTAATTCACAAGAATCCTCCTCCTCAGAACATGAGCCATGATTCCCAGCTGCAGATTTACCCTCAGGCTCAGGGCTCGGTTCCAGGGCAGGAATGAGGGAAAACTCCGTGCAGGTCAAAGGCTTCGCTGAAGTCAAAGGTCTGTGCGTGCCGGCCCTTCATCAGAGCGAGCTTCCTCAAACAACCCCGGAACGGCGTCCGCGTGCTCAAGCAGTTTTGCTTTACCCCAGCTGAGAAGGAAAGAAGGGGAGACAAACCCGGCTTAGTTTTGTTGAAATGACACCAGCAGGAACAACAGGGACAAGCACAATGTCAGGTGGTTTCTATATCCGCCCGATCCGAGGAAGCGCCCCGGACGGCGCCCCGGGAGGCCGGCGGGAGCAGGCGCGCGGACGTACCCGGGTGGCCGCCCACGTATATGGGGCCGTCGGTGTCGGCCGAGGCGGACCGCGCGTGCGCGCTCTCGGCTCGAACCACGTTCCCGTCCACAGTCAGTGCCAACCGGTGCTTGCTTTTGTGAGCGCGCAGCGCGTGCCACTCGCCGTCACAGAGCGCGTGCGCAGCTCGGGGCCCGTAGGCGGCCGTTATCCTGCCGGCGCCGTTGTCGACGTGGAACAGGAGCTGCGCAAACAACAGACACGAGGGCGCACCTGGGTGACCGTCTCCGCGGCTAAGGAACCCAGTCCACTGGGGCAGTGCTTCCGGAGAGGATAGAATCATGCGATTCAGCTAAAAGGAAGGGTTAACTAGGAAAAAAACTGTGAAAATAGCCTCTTAAAGGATTCAGATGAAACTGATTCTTCAATTTCAGAAAGCGCAAATGCCCATCTCCATGGGAACAAGCCTGAGCCACTAGCTCAGCGAGAGATCCTCAAATCGGCACCCCCTTTCAGGATGACGGGAACTGAGAGGGTTACTGAGGTGTCCGTTCCTACCAGTTGATGAGCAGCTATAAAAAAGCATCCACTAATTCTCTGACAAACTATAGGTAACCCAGTGAGTACGTCCACACAGGAAAATGCAAGCCTTACAAAAGATGGGAGGGAAGAGATGCTGGTCTGCTGTTATAACTTCTTATGCTACATGTGAAATGATTTCATATTATTTGGAGGCAGACTGTTGCAGATTAAAGAAGTATATGGTAAACCCATGGGCAACCACTAAATTTTTTAGGTAAAAGAACAATAAATTATAAGCCAACAGTAGAGGTAAAATAAACAACACACCAGAAGTTACATCTTTTGCAACTAATACACTCATGATAAAATACCTTAGACATCAAATAAAAATGTGCAAGTGCATTCCAAAGATTTTGAAATTTTAGAGTGCAGATGGGGAAAGCAGTTGGCTCTAAACCACACTGTAGAGAAGAAACAATATGATGTAGAGGCAGTTTTGATTAGACATGAAAATGAAACAAGAGTAGAAGAAGAAGTGAAGGGCAAGAGATCAGGCATGAGAATCTCACATCCTCCTCACCCCCATTCTAGGATGACTGAAAGGTCAAAAACCCAGCGGGGAGCAGGAAAGTTCTAGCAACTGGGTAAGTTTGAGGGAACCTAAGTGTGTTGGTTTGTATACATTATGTTCCCCAGAAAAAGCCATATTCTTTAATGCAATGTTGTGGGGGCAGATTGATGAATCTTTTTTATTAGGGTGTGACCTCTTGATTGAATGTTTCCATGGAGATGTGACCCTGCTTATTTAGGGTAGGTCTTGATTACTTTACTGGAGTCCTTTAAAAGAGAGCTGACACTTTCTGGGATAAGATGGTGCCGTCCACACCTCTCCTGGCTGGCCAAGGATCAGAAGGATTCTACATGGTGAATGCCCCCCCCCCCCACATTTTACAGAAAAGCACAGTGTTTCCAAGGGAGTCTGGGAAAATTGCAAGATCTATACCTTCAGTAAGGATGGGACTTTGTTTGCCTGGGGCAATGGAGAGAAAGTAAATATTATCAGTGTCACTAACAAGAGACTACTGCAGTCCTTAGGCCTCCCAAAGGCAGTCTGCCTTGAGTTCTTGCCAATAAACACTGTCCTGGCAGCGTGGCAGCCTTATGCTACCTCTAAAGATGGTGCAGCTGGAATACCCAACCTACAACTTTACGATAGGAAAGCTAGAACATGTTTGAAATCCTTCATCCAGAAAAAACGCAAAATTGGTGTCCATCCTGATCCACAGATGAAACTATTTGTGCAGAAATGTTTAACAAGGAAGTTCACTTCTTTGAAAACAACAATTTTAGTACAATGGCAAATAAAATGCATCTGCAAAAAATTAATGATTCTGTGTTATCGCCTGGACCCCAACCATAGAAGGCAGCTGTTTATGTCCCAGGAAGTAAAGGTGCACCTTCATTTGTTAGATTGTATCAGTGCCCCAACCTTGCATGCAGCTTTAGCCAACAGAAGTTTCTTTAAGGCTGATAAGGTTGCAATGCTATGGAATAAAAAAGCTACTGCAGCATTGGTAATAGCTAGTACAGATGCTGACAAGACAGGCACTTCCTACTATGGGGAACAAACACTGCAACAAATGGAGAAAGTGCTATAGTACAATTACCAAAAAATGGTCCCATTTATGATGCAGTTTGGAAATCCAGTTCCACCGAGTTTTGTGCTGTTTATGGTTTTATGCCTGCCAAAGTGACAGTTTTCAACTTGAAATGTGATCCTGTTCGATTTTGGAACTGGTCCTCGTAATGCAGCCTTCTATAGCCCTCATGGACATATATTAGTACTAGTTGGATTTGGAAATTTGAGGGGACAAATGGAAGTGTGGGATGTTAAAAACTACAAACTTATTTCTAAACCAGTGGTCTCTGACTCTACATATTTTGCTGGGTGCCCAGATGGTGAGCATACTTTGACTGCCACGTGCGCTCCCATGTTACGTGTTAATAATGGGTACAAGACTTGGCATTATACTGGATCTATCTTGCACAAATATGATGTGCCATCAAATGCAGAAATTTGGCAGGTTCCTTGGCAGCCATTTTTGGATGGAGTATTTCCAGCAAAAACAATAACTTCCCAAGCAGTTCCAGGTGAATTACCCAGTGAGGAACCTAAAGTTACAACGGCTTACAGAACCCCCAGCTTTTAAGAAATAAATCAATCACCAATTCCAAACTGCATGAGAATGAACTACCTCAGAATATGAAGCCTCGACCAGGAAATAAGCCATTATCAAACACAGCCATCAAAAATCAAAGGAAGCATGAAGCCAAGAAAGCTGCAAAGCAGGAGTGAAGAAATGACAAGAATCCAGATTTGGCACATGCTCCTGCTGCACAGATCATACCACGGAAACACTGCCTGTCGGTCAACTTCCGGAGACCCTGAGATAGACGAGAAGTCAAGTACATAAAGAAGAAACTGAAAGCAATTGAACAACTGAAAGAACAAGCAGCAACTGGAAAACAGAAAAAAAGCAGCTGGAGAAATCGAAAAGAGAAAGCCCTTCTGCAGGAGTTGGAAGAACTGGAATTGGGTATTTAAAGATTCACAGAAAGCAAGTTGGTTACCAAAAATCAGTGCAAATGCATCTTATGTTAAACTCATTGGTGTACATGGAATATCCATGTACTCAAATGTTCACCTAAAATTTTAACTGTTTATCCAAGACTCTGCATGTGTGAAAATATTTAATAATGTTTGTTAAATTGAATTATTCTATCTGTTAATACATGATTTAGAAAAGAGACTCATGAATTTTTAAGCTAAACTTGACGTATTGAAAGATAAATGTCATTGTGTTTTAGTGGGGAACAGTATTTACCATATAAATTAATGAAGACATTTTAAATATAAAAAAATAAAAGAGAACTGACACAGGCCCAGATGATGCAGATGCTTAGAGATGCTTGGAGCTGCAGACAGAAGGGTGTTTGGAGATGCTCAGCTGAGGACTCACTGGAGCTAAGAGAGGACAAAACGCCCCAAGAGCAGCTGAGAGAGACATTTTGGAGACGGCTGTTGAAAGCAGATGCTTCTGGATACATCTGGAGATGATAGCCTAGAGTTTGCTCTGGAGAAGCTAAGAGTGACAGAAGCCCAAAGACATTTGGGAGAAACCCATTTTGAAATGCAACCTGGGAGCAAAGGACCAGCAGACACCAGCCACGTGCCTTCCCAGCTGACAGAGGTGTTCCGGGTGCCACTCGCCTTTCTTCAGTGAAGGTATCGTCTTGTTGATGCCTTAGTTTGGACACTTTTATGGCCTTAGAGCTGTAAGTTTGTAACCTAACAAATCCCCTATATAAAAGCCAATCCATTTCTTGTATTTTGCGTAACGGCAGCATTAGCAAACGGGAAGACTAGGATTTGGAGACTTGTTCCTTGGGTTCTAGGAGGCAAGAGCACAGGACATTCCAAGCGTCTTTCTCTCACAGTAACAAGGACTGCCCACGGTGCAGGAGAAATGGTGGCATCCTGCAGTTAGGTAGAGAGGGGACACAAGAGACCACCATCCCTGACCCTGGGCGATGTGCCAGGTGGCCGAAGATGAAGAGTCAGCAGTACCCGTGACAACGGGAAAGGAAGGTGGCCCAGCTCTGCACCATGCACAGAAATGCCACGACCTCAGACCCCTCGGTACAAACAGCAGGGACATCTCCTTGGCCCAGGGCAGAAAGGACAGAGGCTGCCAGCTGATGACCAGGCGGGTTGAGCCATCCCTCAACTGCCATTACGGAGACAGCCCGCAGGAAAGAGAAGGGCCCCCACCACTTGCCTGGGAGAGGAAGGAGCATTTAAACTCAGAGAAACCCTGCAGGAGGCAGTTATAACACAGAAGAGACTAAGGAACTGTTAATTGGTGAGTTCCTTTTGTTCCCACCATGAGAGGGGCAGAGGCTGAAGAGCAAAAGCAGATGAGTTAGAGGAAAAATGTATGTGATTTCTGCATCAAAACTGTGGGACACAACTCGGCAGTAAAAAGGAACAAGCTACTGTACATGCAATAATCTGGAGGAAACTGCAGTAACCTGGAGAGAAAATAGCCAACCCCCAAAGTATACATACTGCGTGACTTCATTTATATAATATCAGTGAAATAACACAGTTGCGGAGTGCTTGCCACGGGTGGAGGGATACAGGGGGAGGGACGGGGCGTGGCTTTCAGGGGAACACAAAGGGCCCTAATGGTGACGCTACAATTAAGGATGTTGATTGCGGCACTGGTTACATGAAGGTACACCTGTGACAGAATTGTTAGATACCCACTCCCTCCATCACCAACCCACACACGGATGAGTGAATTATGACGGTGGACCCTGAATAAGCTCAGTGGGTGACATCAATGTCACTGTCATGCAAGATGCTGACACTAGGGAAGTCTGGGTGACAGGTGCACGGGGACCTTCCTGTACATTTCGTTGCAACTTCTTATGACTACAATTATGTCTGAATAAAAAGTTAAAGAAAAATACTAGGGGGAGATGGGGCATCAGATCAGCAAGTTATTCTCAGATGGTTTAGGGAAAGAAAGTTCTTTGTACTGTTGTTCCAAGTTTGCTGTGAGTTTAGTTTCAAACTTATAAAAGAAGTTTTTTAACAGCTTTTAAGGATGATCTGTTTTTAAATATTAATTGGACTTTTTATTTACTCCATTAAACTAAATTACTGGAAATTTGGATTGGGGTATTTCTCTGTCTCTGACACTGAGATGAAGGGCGGGGTTGGGGGGCCCCACCAAGATCCAGCACCCACCTTGCCATTCACAATCTCTAATCCGATGGCATCCACCTTGGCACTGCTAATCCCCAGGAGAACGCCATTCAAAGAGGAGGTTCGAAACTCGAGTGTGATGTTCACGTCGGATTGGACTTTGTAGCCTTCTTTCACTGGGAAAACACGAGACAGGAGCGAGTCAGAGGGAAGCCCCCCGAGAGGCTGTGGGCGGGTGGTGTCTGCGCGTCACCACTCCTGTCCGAGGTGCTGGACGCCTGGGTCACCTCCCTCCGGCTCCAGCCCCATCACCCCCTGCAAGCATCTCTCCCCGGGATCCTGGGCTCCCGCAGCCATAAGAGCAAGCGATGCTTTTAAAGGAGACCCCGGCCAGCCGTGGGATAAGCCAGCACGGGGCCACGGCAGCTCATCCTTCCGTCTGCAGCCACATGGGCAGCCGGCACCTGCGTGGGGGGCATCCGGGCAGTTGCCAATACCCCCTTGCCTACGGACATCTCCATCCTTAGCAGTCTTTCCTGTGTCTGTCGGTAAAAAATCAAAACGGGATTTGATCCGTATCCTCCCTCGTATACCAGGAAGAGTCCATTTTATTTGCTAATACCTACATACTAGCTATCGTCACTTACTGAGTCAGAAACCACACTGGGGCTTTCAAAAGTGGGAACTTAATTGAGAGAATTTTTTATTCAGGTGGTGAAAAAGCTGAGAAGTCAAATTGGAAGTATCGGCAATAGCAAGTAGTTACTACCACGCTAGGGCTGAAGGGAAGACGGGAGAAGATGGTGTTAGCAGAGCCAGGGAGCCAGGACAGTCCAAGGGGAGCCGATGCTCTGGAGGGGGTGCCCTTGCCCTGGAGGACACTGAGCAGCTGCCCGAGGTGCTGCAGGAGGCGGGGTGCAAAGCAAGAGAGGGGAGCTGGGCTTTCCCCTCCTCCTGCCCTCTACCCACCCCCAGAGACCACGTGGAGGTCAGAGGACTAAGGGAGCCAGAGGATGTAGTTCCTGTGACAGGACACGAAACAGGGCAGAGAAGAGCAAGGTCCTGAGTGCAAACTGGAGGTTAAAGGGCAAATCAATTATCTATAATGGAAGGGAATGATCAGATGTGCTACAAAAGCTATTTCTCCACCTTGAGGAATTTATATTCTAAGGCCTTTTAGAGATTTAAATCCCTCCACTTCTAACCAGTGAATATTTTCAACAATCTCGATGGACTTAATCTCATCAAATCTGACTTGCATTGGGCAGCTGGTCTGTATACATTATGCTGCTAGTTTTTGTTTCAAAGGCCTTTATTAGCATGGGCGGCAACCGTGCCCCTTATGTAAATTTGGGGAAGACGCAGATGAACCAGTGTCACGTGTTTGCCCTGGGTCAGGAGTCACAGCACATCTGGGAGGAGAAAGCAGCTGTCAGACCTCTGCAGGGCCCAAGAGGTAAGAAGGCTTTTCCTTTAAAAGTCAAGACATTAGAAATAACCGGGAATGTGGAACTAAAGCTGGTTTTCCTGCAACTTTGTTCAAGCAGCTCCTATCTTATTATAGAATTCTCAGACCAGCTTCGAGTGCAGGCTACTCCCAAAGATTTCTTCTGAGGTTGTTGGTAACACATACCAAGAGCAGCATATCCACTTCCTTCAAAGAAAGTTCCTTCCTGGGCCTCTGTGTAGCACTTGCTCACTGCAAAGGCAGACGCGGGGCGTGCCGTGTCCAGCCATTCGCTGTTAACCGTCACCTCCCCGATGCAGGCTGGGACGCTGTGGGTGACCTAGACCAAGTGGCGGGAGAGCGGACAGCGGTGATTACAACGCGGAGGGCAAGGGGAACGTGTCCTGTGCATCATCAAATGTCATTCTCTCATTCAAAAATATATACACTTATCTTTTTCTAAAAATTTGCAATGCTTCATATGAATGTTTAACCTAGAGCTCCTGCTATTTTTTGCCAATAATGCAGTAAAGGTGTTTTCTGTTATTTCAGTTAAATATTGTGGAGATTGAGAATACTGGGCTCACTTATCTGTAAATACAAATTCAGTGGACTTTCCTGATTTGTGCTGGGGCTGCACGGCTGTAGAAACGGAAACGTCCATTAACCACGAGGCAAGAAAGGCTGATTGAGCTTTAAGGGGAAGCTGCAGTCCCCAGTCCATGGGTTTGAAAGGACAGTCACATACATCCTGCAGCCGAGCCCCAGGTCTAAACGTGGTAATTTAAACAGAACATGTGAACAAAAACTTCCGTCTTCAAAACAAACAGAACCACAGCCAGCACCCCTGGGCCCCGTACAGACGACGACGCTCACGTTCCCAATGTTCCTGGCCCTGTAGTGGGCGGGAAGGCCTCCCAGGTACAACTGTCCTTCCACATCCAGCATGGTTCCATCTCCCACGACGGAAACCCCCGGGGACTCTTGACCATCAACTGTCATGAAGCCCTTTCTCTTCACATACTCTGTCTTGACCTAACACAAAGTGAAAGAAGCCATGATTTTGAAGGAATCTGAAAAAACTGTTTGCAAATCTGTTAAATTACAGCTGTAAGAACCTGAACTAAATCCCCAAGGCTGGGTCAGATGTTCACCCAGTTGGTGTTGAGAAGGGAGAACCCAGGCAGAAGTGCGGGAAGCAGGCACAGAAAACGCGAGCTTTAGAGCAGAAAACCTTCCCGGGCCCTAATTATGGAAAAGCAAATGCCGTGACCTAAGTTTTGTTTGTCTCAAACCCTGGATGGGCTTTATCTGCTCTTGCCAAGTACAGAGCATTTTTGGTACATTTCATTCATTCCACCAGTCTTGACTGAGAGCCTCCCAGGGTTCGGGGAGTGTTCCAGCCCTGGGGATATTTCAGGAGGCAGAAAAAGTCCCTGCCTCCTTGGAACTTACGCTGTTCTACAGGGGAGATACCAGATGCAAAGCGAGCCAGCAATCAAAGGGCTAATTACACACTGGTGAACCGGAGTGAGTAAAAGTAACAGACTGAGCGCAACCTGGAACAGGTGACCGCCGAGCTCCAAGAACTCACCGTGTGCCACTGGCCGTCGCTGAGCAGCGCAGGGTGGGAAACCCGTGTCCTGCCTTTACCGAGATCAAACGTGAAGTGGAGGCGGCCCCCGTGCAGCTGGAGGGAGGCGTAGTCGGCTTGGTTCTGATGAGCCACGTAGAAAATCAGACCGCTCGAGGCGAACGTCCGGAAGCTCAGCTGAACTGAAAGCCTGGAGGAAAACGGGAGCTCAACAGTTGGAAAGGAAAAACAATTTGCTTTTAACTTAAAAAATAGCCTGAAGGAGAGGACTCGATAATTGTTTCAACAGTTATACATCAAAATGGTCCTAACTGAGGAAGAGAGAGGAGACAGTCATTCATTTGTTCGTTCATTCATTCATTCATTCATCCATCCATTCATTCCGTGGTTACCTATATATGCCAGGAACTGTTTTAGGAGCTGAAGAGAAAGCAGTGAACAAAAGAGGAAGATCCCTTTTCTAACAAAACTAATATCAGAAATATATCAGAGAGTGGCAAGTGCCAGGCCGAGTTAAAATGGGCCCATCCAGAAGCTCAGTGGTGGCTACTTAAGTTGTCTCAGGGCAGGTACCTCTGAAAAGATGAGACTGATGTTAAGATCTGAATGATAAGAAGGAGCAAGGCACACACAGCTCAGTGGGAAAAGCCTTCATTTTCTTATAGGGCAATAGAGAGTAAGTTAAAACAAAGGGCTTACTTATGGTTGACAGCCCCAAATCCCCTACCGTGACCTTATGGCAGATGGAACCAACACAGATGAGGATGGAAGGCAGCTTCTGGATGGCCTTCCCTCAGATGCAAGTGCAAAGCCAACAACACACAAAGGAGCAGAAAGCAAAGTGTGCAGCTGGGTGGTAGAGGGTGAGTGCAGTGGGAAGTCATGGCCGAGTTGTAAGAAGAGGCATGGGAGGCTCTGATTTACTCTTAAAGAGACCCTTCTGTCTGACATAGGGCAGGCCCACATGTGGAAGAGGAGCCAGAGGAGGTGGCTGAGAAGTGGGCAGCGAGAGCGCAGGCCATCCAGGAGAGCGTGGCACTAGGGAACCCAAGCCACCCAGGCAGCCAAAGGTGTGCAGCATGGCTGAGATACAAGCAGAGAAAGCCCCGGCGAGGGAGGTGTCCGGCCACTCTGGCGAGGGCAACCCATGGGCTGAGCCTAACTGGAGGGAAGAGGGAATGTGAGGTCAGGAAAGGGCAGGCACTGCTGGAGGTGACTCTTCCAAGAGGCGAACACAGCCGGGATATGGGGATGTGGGGGTGGGGGGCAGGGTGGGGGGCATGGAGTCTCCTGGAGTTTCAAAATTAGAAACTACCAGAAAGGGAGTGGTATAGAATGGTGGATACCAGCATAGACTGGAGCCAGGCTCCCTGGTTTGAATCCCAGCTCTATTACTTCCTAACTGTGTGAGCAGATTGCTTGATTTTCCTAGGCCTCAATTTCCTCGCCTGTAAAATGGGGACATCCATCATACCTACATTACAGGATAACTGAAAGGGTTAAATTAGGGTCTATGTGTAAAATACTGAGAACATCTCTGGAACAAACGTAGACAGTATTATTATCACTGAGTTTGTCTGTATGCTGGAGGAAATCCTATATTAAAGAGGGAGTAATGGATGGTGCAGAGGAGGAGAGAGATGCCAGTTCCAGAGGACAGGCGAGAAGTGGCCTTTGCTAGGAACTAGGACCCTTCATCCATGGTAACAGAAGAGATAGAGAGTTCTGGAACAAAGCAGGTGGATGAACTTATCGGTTGGAGACAGATGGGATGCGGTCTGGTAGCTTTTACCTTCTCCAAGAGGCAAGGCTGCCAGCTGGGAGGGAAAGGGAAGCAGTGGGGAAGCCAGGAGCTTTGACATGGAAGAGAATCTATGAACACATCATTACAGAAGGTAGAAGCCATCACAGATTAGAGAAATGCCACTGCTCCCCGTGTCGTTGAGAGGGTCTGGCTGAGAAGTGTGGCCACAGCTTTCAAGCTAAACCATTAGGAAAGAGGAACCTCTTCCTCATCGTTCCCCAGGCTTGGTTCTCATACCGACCCTGGAGTTACAGGGCGGAAGAGACCACAGGGATAGGAAGTCTGCGAGGGGACACAAGGCCTCTATCTGGGTACTGGGTGGGTTACCGTGTGGGGTTAGCGAAGAAGGGCGGTGAGAGCAAGGAAGCCTCAGGGCTCGGGGCTCAGAGCCGGCAGTGCAGCTAAGAACTGCTGCCCTGGGAGATA
>PVKY010013463.1:0-11029 GCA_004027775.1 Bradypus variegatus | reverse complement strand
GAGCACACACGGGGGGCCCCACTCTGTCCCCGAGCACACACGGGGGGCCCCACTCTGTCCCCGAGCACACGGGGGGCCTCACTCTGTCCCTGAGCACACACAGAGGCCTCACTCTGTCCCCGAGCACACGGGGGGCCTCACTCTGTCCCCGTGCACACACAGGGGCCCCACTCTGTCCCCGAGCACACAGGGGACCTCACTCTGCCCCTAAGCACATGCGGGGACCTCACTGTCCCTGAGCACATTGGGGCCCTCCTCTGACCCAAGGTTTCTCGTTCTCTGGCCGCCTGCCTTGGTGCCCACATGTGCCACCTGGTTGCAATGTGTGTGAAATGCACAGCTGTGCTGTGTGACCTTTGGGCTGTCTCCTCCAGATGCCTCCGCCTGCTGCTCTGACGCGGCCTTGGCGGCAAACTCTGCTGCCAGCTGCAGGTCCGAGGTGACGTTCTGAACAAAGCGATAGCCTGAGGAGCCAGCACCGCGAGGACTGGCCGGGCAGGAGTTGGGAACGCTGCAGAGAGGAGAGGACACAAATTCACAATCCTGAAAGGGAGCCTGGGGTAGGAAAGAAAGTTTCAGTACCCAGCTGGATGACAAATGAGGGACAAGAGAAATTCTCGACACCTTCCCATTCCACCTATACCATGAAACCACGTCAGCCCTTCTCTACAGTGTGGGAAAAGGATAACCAGAGGACAAATTCACACAGGGTCGGCGGGTGGCCGGCAAATGAGCTGGCAAACTCTAGCCCCTGCACGGCCTGGTGGCTGGAGCCCTGAGCCCATGGAGGACTGTGCCAGGGTCCCGCTACAGCATGCCAGGCGGGGACAGCGGTGGGCACAGGGCGGGGAGAGGTCAGCTCTGGATGGAGAGTGGGGGGGGGCTGGGGAACATAGGTGCTGGCCGCCTGCTCACGCTGTCCACCAGGTGGCACCACAGGAGAAGGCTCCAGAAGCAGAGCCCCCACAAAACCACAGGTCGGAGACGGCGGTACCAGCAGAGGGCACGCTGCTGGGCAGGCCCTGGAGCCGGGGGCAGAGCTGCGACAGGCCGCGTTCCAGTCTCCCTCTTTCTTGGCCAGAGAAAGGAGAACAGAGTTGAGCATCGGGGCCATGTCCACAGCACGGAAACGTGGGAGGCTTCTCGGACCCGGGGAAGGGATGCGGTGGTGTCCATGTGGAAGAGGGGAGCAGAGAGCACCGATGACTGGCTGTGCCCGCTGGCCAGGGAACCCCGTGCCTGCTCCCCCACGACGGGCTCCGGCCTGTTTCCTCTCATTCAGACGGACCTTCGTTGCCCAACCACTTGAGAGTCTGATTCCGAAAATCATTTCCATTACAAATCAGCTGAAGCACTAAGAGTGAGGACACAAAGCCAAACCAAACAACGAGCGTCTGTGTTATCATCACAACTGGTGATCCCAAGGTCATCCCAGCTCGCGCTGCCGAGCCCCTGCCAGCCTGTGCCAAGGCCAGGCCTCCGCCCTCACCCTTCTTCGGTTCATCTTCCAGGCACCCCTGACCCAAAGCTGAGTGCAGCGCCCAGGGCCCAGGGTCCTGTCGTGTCTGGGTGAGCCCCTGGGGCCACCCCCATGAGGCCACCCAGAGGCTGCAGCCACCAGCTCGCCGCCACGCTCTCGCGACCCTCCCCGTCTCTGTGCAGCGTCCTCTGCCTGGAACGTCCCTCTCACAGTCCCGCACCTCGGACTCTGAAGCCAGCTCTCCTGAACGCCCGCCCGCTAGTGCCCTCCTCATGCAGGGCTGTAATTGCCACTCACAGCACCCTGGGAGCCCCCGAGGCACAGGGCAGGGGCTCGAGGAGGGTATACTGAGTGGGAAGAGGAATTGCATTGAGAAAACAAAAGACTGAGAAAAACTCAGCAACTAATCTAGAAAGTTCAATTATGGGTCATTGTTCCTTTTCTGTAATCAATCAGTTGAGCCAAACAGAATTTTAAGGTTTTATTTCAGATTCTTAGTCTCTTTTCCACCATAATCCCCAAAGATGGTAAAGATGTGTCAGTTCTCTGAGTAGAGAAACTTTAATTACCAAAACTAAAAGAGCTTTTTAAAGGTAGGAAGCTGAATCACAAAACAACCTTTTCTGAATTGAATTCTGAACCCCAAATAGAAAACCCAAGCTTATGAAATAAGGTCGGAAAGGGGAGAGGAAAGACCTCTTTACTGACACGTTAGGTTTCTCAAACGCACCCACACCTGGGGAAGAAACACCTCCATGCCCGGCACCGAGCCACAGCCCAACAGAAGGAAGCACAGCCGGCGTGCGACGGGCTTTCCCCATACAGTCTTCTGATGCCGCGTCCTGGCAAACGGGCACAGCGCCGCGGTGCACGGTCACAAACACGTCCCTGTCAACCTGCCCGTCCCAGGGTCGGTCAGTGCCCTCGCCCCAGATGGATGCCACTAAGCCCTCAGCCCCCAAGGGCACCGAGGCCAGACAGACACTCAGCCAGCCTCACGCCAGCTCGGAAAAGCCAGCCTGGACGCAGCACGCGGCAGAGGCTCAGCTCGTCAACGGGGGGCTGGGATGCCTGCACGACCCGTGCCGATTCCGTGCCAATTCCCTGACGAGAACGACGGCTCTCCAACCAAGGCAGCAGCGCCACCCGCCTTCTCCAAGCAGCTACTCAGGAAAAGGGTGTAGAAAATTGACGACTAAACCTCAGAAGGCAACCCCGTCCCACACAAAAAAGGTTGCTCTTCCCAGTGGCATGACTTCAAATGGAAACAACAGAGGAGGCTCAGCAAAACCTGGCTCCCAAGCAGGAAAAAAGGAAAGAGCCCTCTCTCTGCAACTTTTTATAGCCTGGACCTGACTCGTGCTGACAGATTCTTCCGGGAATAACACCAGGCTGGGGCAGGTTAGGCCGGGGAAGCATCTGGCACTGCTGTGTCCTGGCTCGCTGGGATTCAGCGCATTTTCCCAGCAGTGCCCGGGTGAGGGAGAACGTGGATGTGCTCGCACGGCCTTCTGCCCCCACAAGCAGCCAGTTTCTCAAGAAGCCCCTTGGGGCTGTCCTCTCGTACGCTGGCCTCGGAGGAGGGGGCTGCGCTGGGGCGTAGTGCACCCATGGGCGTCTCCGCTGAGGGTCGCTGCCTGCCGCCCCGGGTGCACCCAGGGCCACGAAACGCTTGTCCAGGAGTGAGTTTGCGGGGGCGGTGAGGGGCCTAGGCAGGCCCCGGGCTCTGGGGTCACAGGGGAGCCGCAGAGGCCACCTGGAAAGCCACCCCAAAATTCAGAGTTCTGTCGCAGAACTCTCCCTGCTGCACTGAGAAGCTCCCTCACGCTAGCAATGTGAGGAAGGATGCTCAAAAATAGAGCGGCCGCCCAGCCCGGGAAGTCTGAATTCTGAGATGGCAAAGACAGCAGAGGCCAGATGACAAGTCCAACCACCCAGAAACAAACGCCTTTTCTTCTCCACTTTAAGAATTAACACGGAGCGAACTTGAACACGCACTTAGACCACTAGCGGCAGATTTACTCCCCTCTTATGGGGAGAAACCCCTAGGTCACGCCTCTCGATCGGGCCACGAGCTGGGCAGTCCTGCCTGCGGCCTGCTTGCGGGTCCAGCCCGGTCCAGCGGCACCGGTGACTGCCGGAGACGCAGCGGCACACTACTGCATTGCATGTCTACAAGCGTCTGAAAAGAAGGAACAGCGGGACAGGAAAAACATTTCTATGACTTACTAGGATCAGAATGCAAGTCCATTTTCCTGAGGGAAAAATGTTCCTAACCTAGAATTCTCTCCCCAGCAGAATGGTCCATGGAGTGTGGAGAATAAGCTGAAGCTCGGAGCATAAGAACTGACAAAGGGCCCGTGCCCAGCACTGGCACAGCCAACCGCAGCCCGCCCTGGAGCCGTGCACACGCCACTCCTCTCCACGCTGCGCTCTTAGGCTGGGGCAGGGTCTGGGAGGGGGTCTGGGGCCTCCGCAGGCCTGGGGAGACCCTCTGAGCACTGTCCTTCTATGAAGCCTCCTGAAAACCAGATCCCACGGCCCCGAGATGGAAGTGGAACTGCAGGAGCGCCCGGGTATGGGGGAGCGCTGCTGAAATAGGAGGGTGGGCTCAAACCCCTCTCCACTGCTCTTCTAGAAAACTGGAAGAGAACCTGACCCTCTGGGGAGGCTGAGCCAAAGGGCCCGAGGGCTCGGCCAGGCCGGGCAGGCCAAGCGTTCGTCCTACCAGCCCTCACCCACCCACGGGGCACGCAGGCCCTGACGCTTCCACTCCCCACGCGGCTGCAGTGTGGGTGCCGAAGGGAACCCCCCAACACCACCAAACCCCCAGGATGACCATGCAGCTTTTAGCAGCTGCTTCTTAAACGTGAACAGATGGCCAAGGATCTCCGCTGTTTGAGGGAAGTTTCCACCAGAAAGGACAGGAAGCAAAGCACAAGAGAGAAAGCGAAACGGCTGGCAGGAAGCTGGCTGGATCCAAGGAGCAGGAGAAAAATCCAAAACAAAACATAATTAATATCCCCCAAGAGGTAAAAGATGTGACATCTATGGGATATTAATGCTATTAAAAGCACATTCAGAGAACAAGAATGTGCTCTTAGAAATTAAAAAAAAAGAGAGAGAGCAGAAATTAAAATTTGTTAGAAGGGTGGAAAGAGATGCAAAAAAATCTCTGAAGACTAGAGTGAGAGGAGATGGACAGGAGAACAGGTAAGAAAACAAGGGTCGATCAGATTAACTCAGGGAGCCACCGGGCAATGCCAGCCCAGCAGAGGCAGACGCGTGGGGCGGGGGCCTCGGGGAAGCTGTGAAAGGTGGTTTCCCGGGGCTGGGAAGGGGGCTCTCGCCTGAGCCCTGGCGCCCAGGGTCAAGGAGACCGCGGCGGCTCCCCAGGGGAAATCGCAGCAATGTTCCTAACAGCTAGCCCGAAGCTAGAAAACAATTTTAAACCCTGAGGGAAAATGTTTCCACCCTAGAATTCTCCACCCAGTAGAAGGATCTCTCTAGTGTGAATGGAGAATAAAGACAATTTTCGGGAATGGAAGAGTGAAGCGATCGGAGGACATGTTCCAACGAGAAAAAGGCGCAAACCAGGGGCGAGGAAGATGGGGTCGGGAAGCAGGGCCCTGCAGGAGTGGGGGTGCCTGCAACAATGGGGAGAAGACCCAGACCCGAGTCAAGGCGGGCTGGTGGTGGGGTCCGGGAGGGGGGTCTTCACGGCACGGGCGCGACCCCCGTCAGGCAGCAGGAATGCGCTGGCACCAGGGGCGCAGAATGCAACACACAGAGAGGCAGCGCCACCTCCGAGGCGGAGCGGACGCCAGTGCAGGGCAGAAACGGCTAAGCATCCCAGCCACCACGGAGTCGTAACAAGGAAAATGCCCACGCCAATTAAACCAAAAACTGTCATTTTGTTGGGAGAGTAGGGGGAGGTAAATCCTTCATTTCCACAACTGAAAAGCCAAGGAACAGCCATGGAAGGACGCTACCCGGACATCCCGGCCGGACACGGAAGACCCCGTAGAGACGGTCGGGGGTGGGCGTGGCAGGGCCTGCCTGTTGCCCCATCGGCCTGTGGGATCCGGTGAATTCTTAAACGCTGTGCACCTAAGGCTTTCATAAAAGTAACCTGACAACGCGATGCCAGGATGTGGCGGCACCCTGCGTGCGCACGCTCGCCCAGCGACTCTGCTAGTGGCACTGCCTTTCTCTGGGCCTCAGTTTCCTCGCCCGCACCCTGGCGGTGTTAACCGATGTGCAGCGTATCCCTAGCAGGTGCCTGGCAGGGATGAGTGCCCAGGGGCTGCTTCTGTTGTGCCTAAGATCCTGTGCTGATATTTTAACAAGTTACTGAGTCTGGGAATTCTACGGCCTCGGCATATGTTTAGACGCTGCAGAAAGCAGCTGAGGACCGCAGCCCGTCTCTGCCAGGAGGCTACCCCAGAAAGAGGCCGCCCCCCACGAGGGGCACGGGCTGGGGGCTTCACGGCGCCACCCAGGGAGGGCAGGCCAAGGGGGAGCGCCATGTGAACCCCACCTGCCTTCCCGAGGAGTGAAACAAACCCCAGTCAGGCCCGATGAGCCACCAAGAAAGGCTGGGGGGCAAGCACCCGGGGTTCAGGGCTGGGGAGTGTCACTGTGGGTGAGTTTCAACTTCCGAACGCTTGAGTTCTCTGTCACACATATACAGCGTTCCTGTAATCAGAAAAACCGAAAGGGAAAGCAAATGTACAGGGACAAGTTTCTTAGACCTGTCTTCAAGGATTTTTATACTCCTTCATCATAATGCAACGTGGTAAAGTCCTGGGAAGCTATCACTAGCACTTCTGAAAACAGGCCCGGCCTCTCGGCCACAGTGGGGCCTCCTGCAGCTCCCAGGCCCCGCCAGGTTCTTTCTGCTTCCGAGGAGCCCTGGCCGTGAAATCTGGAAGGAGTGCTGGGTCCCGCAGCCACGTGCCCACTTGCCACCACAGACCCACACGAGGCACACAGCGAGCCCCTTACCCGCGAGCCGTGGCACACCCCAAACACCAACCTGTGACACCGACACGAGAGCCAGGCCAGGCGACACCCACCCACCAGCACGCCAGAGAAGGGGAGCGGGTTTAAGGATCATGCTCCATTCGATGTTCTTTCGACAGTCTTGAACCACAAAACATCCCAGGGACAGATGTGGACAGAGGGGAAAAATAAAAGAACAATCTGTCCGTTAGGTATGGGGGCCCAACCTTTCCGCGTGGAGGAAGCACTTTTTATTTCTCCAGGGGTTTGTGGAGGGAAAGGGCCGGGCAGGGGGCAGAAGCAGAAGCAGCCCCCCAACACCGCGACCGGGACATCCCCCCGAGGTTGGCTGGGTGAGTCACCGCCAAGCAGGACGACCCGCTCTGGGCAGGACCCACGTGGGCCCGAAAAACAAGGGTCTCTGGGGGGCCCAGGACCCCAGACCCAAGGCTGCCGGCAAGGTGTGGGGCGGAGAGGGGCAGGTGGCACTGAGGACCACCACCCGGGGGCAGCGGCTCGGTTCTCATCTTCCGCAATGCCCGGCTTACCGCTGCCAGGTTTCACCAAATACACTTTTCTCATTTTTGCTCTCTGCATTGGAAAAGTCAAGGGAAGCCTCTCAAAGGGGCAGTTTCTGAAATCTTGCCCTCTCTGGGCCCTGCTTTTCTCTTGTTGATCAGTTTTCTTAAAATTCTAGACTGCAGAGTGCTTCTCAGACTTGTCTCTGCTCTTGTAAAACCCAGAAAACCACCAACTTATTCTCTCAAAAACACTCGTCTTCTTCTTAGCAAAAAGAGAAAACATTAAAAAAAAAAAAAAAAAAGCTGCTTGAGACCAGAGAATTTATTGAAGAGAGGCTCCATTCATTTTCTGGGCAGAGGACGTCATGCTGGGAAAACACGCGCCCGCAAAGCCGCAGGGAGGCGAGAGAGGGCCCCGCAGGGTGCTGGGGAGGGGGCCCTGCCCGCGGGAGGAGGAGGCCCCCCGCTCCGGAAAGGAAACCACCCGCTCAGGGCTCCGCAGGACAACGCGGAGCAAACCAATCAGAGAGGGGCAGGCGAGGGCTCGCCAAATTAGGAAAGCCACGGGGCGGGGGAGGGGGGAGGGGCCAGGGCTGGGCTGCCGGAAGGTTGGGGGCCGCCCCCGCCCCCCTCACAGACAGGGGCAGAGGGGCTGGGAGCCGCGTGCCCTCCTCAGAGCTGGCCCGGCCTTCCCCTCCCGCAGTCGCCCCAGGAGTGCAGGGAGGCGCCCCGAGAGGAGGCTGCAAGGGAGGGAGGCGAGGGTTTGTCCACACGCCGGCCACACCCCGCAACAGAAACTCAAACTGAAAAGCACCTTGGCAGGCGAAACCTCAAGGCCCTTTGAGGTTTTCAAACCCTCAATTGAATTCCGCTGGTGAAGATCAACGGATATAAACGAAGTCCTTTCCTGGCAGCACTTAATTAAAGGCCAAAACATGAGGGAGCCGCCACGGTGGCCGCGCCGGGCACGAGCGCCCTCCTGCATAGACGCGGCGGCGGCGTTCGCGCAGCACCCGAGTCTTTCGGGGCGGCAGGAGGGGGCTGGAAGCCACCGCCAGCCCCCCAGCGCCCTCAGAGCAGCTGAGCCAACACCCGCCGACGGTTTTCCTTTGCTCCTCTGCAGACCACCGCCTCCCTTCTAGCAGAAGAGCAACTGCACTTGGGTACCCTAGTCAGCTGGCTCCTCTTTTTATTTAGAACATTACAAGGAGATACTTTAATGCCATCAAGTCCCCAAGGTACACACCATTTTTCTTTTTTGAAACGCTTCCATTTGGTGGATGATAAATTCATCACTAGTAATCCCAGGCCCCTCGAAGGCTAAGGTGGCAAACTGCTCCTTCCTCAGAAGCGTCTCGGTGCGACCTCATCTGGGTTTCAGGGGACACGAGAATGGCCCTCGCGCCTGCCTGAACACAAGGCAGGCCCTGGACTCGCTCTGCGTCACCCTCGGCAGTGCCCGGGCCGCTCCCGGCTGCGTTGACGGCTGCGGGTGACGTTATGCAGATGGGGTTTTCTCCCCGCACCACGGAAATACAATCCCCACGTGCACGACCACTGAGGGTGTAAGTGTGTCCCTCAGCACCCCTCCCTCACCCCCAGCCCCGGCCCCCGCTCATCTCCTTGCTGCTGCCCCAGCTTGGCCTTTCCAGGGCATCTCACCTAAGTGGACTCACACAGAACCTCGCCTCCCGTGCCCGGCTTCTTTCCCCCAGCATCGTGTTGTCACGGTCCGTCCCTGTGGGGGCGCGTGATAGAGTATCTATCTATGCATTCACCAGCCGATCGACTTTCGGGTTGTTTCCCCTTTGCAGCTACTGGGAACATTCATCTCCGAGGCCCTGTGTGGGCGGATGTCTTCACTTTCCTTGGGCTCCCACTTAGGAGGGAACTGCTGCATCGGTCGGTTCACGTGAAACCCTTTGCTTCAACCTTTTGAGGAAATGCTGGACCGTTTCCCAAGTGGCTGTACCATTTTACTACATACAATTTTTAAATCTACGTGTAAATTATACATAAGGTCAACGTAAGAGCCTCCACACAGCACAACTGAACCATGAACTCATGGTTTGGACTAAACGTGAGTTAAGTGTTTGACAGAACAAAGAGCTCACATACCAAACTTAGAGTTTAGATCAGAGCTATGGCTAGAAATTGAAATGAGAGTAGGAAAAAGCCGGCCGCCCCACGGAGCCGTGAGGACTAGGGAATGCTGCATGTGTGCTTCCGAGCAGTGTCTGCCTGGGCTCGTCCTCAGCAAGAGCGTGACGGCCCCGTCCTTCCAGAGAACCATCAGCTGGGCCCACAAACAAGGAGAGGGGCCCAGCACGGCTCGGGGTGCCAGCCAGGGCCACCCACCCACACACACGGCCGGACCAGGGCCCAGGCCCCCAGCCGGAGCGCTGCACGGCCCGCTCCCTCCGCTGCCCTCAACCGTCCTCTCCACAAGCCAAGGGTACCACCGCTCAACGGCCATGGGAAAAAGGAAGCCAACTCCAAGCAACTCAAATGCAAAGGACTCCTAAACTGTAACTAAAATTTCTTGGAGGAAAACAAGAAGCGTAAGTAAAACACTCATTGTGGTGAAACTGGGGAGAGGAATCCAACCCCCCAGTGGTTCCATGTGAAGATAAGCTGATGTGTAATGCTAGCCTGAGCCTTAAGGGTGCAGGACGGGATCTAGAAGAGTGTAGCTGTGTGGGAAAGGAAGGGCTTCTTCATCTGATGAGGACACAGATGCAGCAAAACTCCAGCCCAAATGGGGCAGGGTTCTCAAGGGGCGGCTCCCAGACGTGCCCCTGGGAATCCCTGAGACCCCTACAGGGTGGTGTGTGAGGTCAAAACTATTTCCCGACGACGTCAAGGCACAATTTGCCCTTTGTGCTGGGTCAACACCTGCACGGCTGGTGCAGAAGCCAAGGTGGGAGACTGCAGTGCCACGCACGAGCCGAGGCATCGGTGCAAGCACACGGCTGCACCTGCACCCGCCACGGCCACATGTGGCGGCCAAGGAACACAGCCAGGTGCACGGAAGGACGTCCTTGATGAAGCAGTAAAACACTTAAGTTTATTAGAGCTTGACCCTCGCATCCACATCTTCTTACTGTTCAGGATGACAAAATGGGAAATACGCCTGAGGACTTCCGCCACTTCCCGAAACACAACGGTTGTCGCGAGGGAGGACCGTGTGCGATCGTTTGAGTGGCGGGCTCAACCGGACGCCTGTCACATGGAACTCACTCCACACTTTTACCCTGAAACACCCCCCAAGAACTTGTCTTCCTACAATAAGCCAAGATGAGAACATCTGAGAAGGGCTTTCCTTTCTTCAAAATCTAAATTAGTCACAATACTTCTCAAAGAATTTCCACAAATGAAATTTAGAAAAACAAAGTACACCAAATCCCAGTCTACAAGTATTACTTTAAAAAAACCACTGCCTTACAAGGCTGTACTATACAAAATTTCCAGCTAGGAAGAGTGATTTAATTAGGTAGAGATTCTTTCCTCTATAAGAGAATTCACCAGAGGTTTATATTTAAGTGGCCACGTCCCCTGATGTACCTGAAGTAGTTCCAAAATTTGCATTCACATGAAATTTTCCAGAACCCCACTGAATACCGCAAAGACGGGGAACATCCGTTATCACCTTCCTCTCTCAGGCCACCCCACCCCCGGCGGAAGCGCCCCCTCGCCACACGCCCCCGCGGGCAGGGCCTCACCTGATGGTGCCGGTGGGGGAGGGGACGGGGCTGACCGTGCTCCGGAGATCCGGCTCCGGGATGTGGACCTTCAGAGGGGAGATCTGGGGGTAGAGGGGCCGCAGGGGGGACGCCGGAGCTTCTTCCTGACGGTACAGTGACGTGAACTGGATCTTTATAGCCGTGCTCGGAAACCGAAAAGTACACCTGCAATGGGAGGGAAAGCAGCGTCAGGCAGGGAACAGAAAACCGAAGGGAAAGCCACCCAGGCCTGCAAGGCGCGCGCTGACCAGGCTCAGTCACTCCGAGCTAATGGTCAGCCG
>PVKY010013462.1:0-11005 GCA_004027775.1 Bradypus variegatus | reverse complement strand
CTAGATAAGCAGAAAAGAAAGAAGAGGGAGCACTGAGGAGAGAGGGTACTGAATTTAGCAAAGAAGCAGAATAAGCATAAAGTAGAAAGATTTGGTTAGGGAAAAAGGGACATGTGTAAGGGAGTGGGAGCCTTCTGCTGAGGGTCTGGACTCCATTGTACAGATAATAAGAGGAGTTTCAGAAAAAGGTTTCTGAGCAAGACACATGTTTTCAGTGGATTCATATGACAAAATGTAGAATGGACTGGAGGGAGAAGAGACCAGTTAGGGAGCAACAGAAGCATGTCAGCACGGCCAGGTGCAATAGGATGGCACCAGGAGGAACAGAAAGGGACAAATTCATAAGACTTCAGAGAAGAAAGAATAAACAGGTGGAAAGAGCCAAGGATTATTTTCAAGTTTTGACCTTTGGCTGCATAAGGTAGGATTTGCAACTGAAATAAAGAAGTACAAAGGAAACGTCTTTTTTTTTTTCAATAAAGATAAAAGTTCGGTTTTAGGTACGTCAGTGTCAGGTGATAGGAAAACATCCCAATAAAGATACCCAGCAAAGAGCAGATGATAAGACAATGAAGTTCAAGAGAAATATGAGGACAAAAGACAGAAATGGCAGTCATGGGTAAAGATGACTTTTTTAAAAGTCATAAAAAATAGACTGTAGAATTTCATTACTGCATTCAACAAATATTTTATTGAGCACTGACTATGTCCCAGACACTCTTTTAGGATGTGGAAATATCACAGAACAAAACAGATAAAAATTCCTGCCTTCATGGAGCTTAAATTACTGGGGGAAACAGACAAGTCTAAATTTGATTCACGAACAAATTTAGGGCTTCAGGTTAATACCACTCAGTTGCTATCACAATAAAAATAAATTTTCCCTACCTTTTTCTTTCTTCAAATCTTATTTTCCCAAATTTTCTTTTCACTAGTTAGAAAGGTATGTATGCCCTCAGAACCAGCAGCACAACAGGGACTAGTGAATTGAGATTTATTTTTATTTTTATTTTTTTAATGCTAGCTTTCCTATTGTAAAAACCCATTTCCCTTCCTTTACTTCTCAAAGCATTTGTTAGAATTAGCTTAGTCTTTCCAAAGAATGTTCCCAAAAAGTGATTGGACTTAGAAAAAATGAGAAGCTGAATGGTATAATGAAGAGAGCATGCATTTGGGAAGTAGACAAATCTAAGTTCAAATCCCAGTTTTTCACAAGTTGTATGACCTTGGACAAGTTATTTCAGTATCTCCAAGCCACAGTTTCCCCATCTGTGAAATGGGAATAACTTCACTCTAAGGACTAAAAGGGGTAATTTCCAAAAAGGTACTTAGCACAATGCCTTTTTTCTAGGAGAAAATCTAGAGAAATGGAGGCAGCTCCTGCTGTGATGATTTGGACTACTACTAACACCACTATTACTACTGCAGGTGCTGGGCACATAACAGATGCTAAAGAAATGCTCACTTCCTTTCCTTTTCTTCTACAGAAGGTTAAGCCTTAACACCATGGGCTCAGATTCACTAGGTTATTTTATTCTATTCTCCCAAAATATTTTGTATAGCAGGAACTTAAAAGTATTAAGTGTATATTAACTTCATAAAGAATAAATAATAGTTTTATTCTCTAACTTGATGAGGTTTATTAAAAGATCACTGAATTGATGATTCCCATGAAAATAAATGAAATTGGTACTACTTTAGAAATCATCCACTAAAGATTTTATAGTTATTTTTATTAAACCAACACCATTAACCTTATCCCCTTAATTTTAGTAACATCTTTCATTTGAAAAAAATTTAAATGATTTTC
Organism: Bradypus variegatus; assembly: GCA_004027775.1. NCBI lineage: Eukaryota > Metazoa > Chordata > Mammalia > Pilosa > Bradypodidae > Bradypus > Bradypus variegatus. The sequence goes on along the minus strand of PVKY010013462.1, from coordinate 9,195 downwards.
TAACTACAACCACACAATAATCCAAATTTCATGCAACACCTCCCCTCAGAGTGGTTCTAGGATTAAATGGCAAGATGTGTATGAAAATGCTTGGCCAAGTCTTTGGTACATAGTAGGCACTCTAAAGTGATGGAAAACTTTAGTGAAATCCAATCTTCTCATTATTCCATGTTTCCCTCAATTAATGAAAAGACCTCACAAAGCAATTCTAAAATAAGATTTATGGAACTAAAGAGTGTACACTAATAGAAGAAAATATATAGACTTTTAGAAACACACACACACACACGATGCCATTCCAAACAACAACTATAGAGAAAGGCATTCATTTATTGTCTTTTAATTTAACAACAGAGATTTATAAGCTAAATCAAGATATATACACTGCAATCAAAGCCTACATTTCACTCTCTCACCCCTCAAAATACCCTTAGATTAAAAATTTCATGAAAAGTTGAAAAAGGTCAGAGACAAAAATTCCTCTTTTTATTTTTAAAAATGCTAATTCCAGAAAACCACAAAATATAATGGTATCATCAGGACCAAAGTCACAACTCTTTGCCAGGAAAGAGCACTGACATTGGCTAGAATTAGCTCAAATGGAGCAACCACAGTAACCAGGGGAGACGCTTACCCACACATGACACCATTTTAGACAACCAGTGTCAGGCTCTTGTTTCCCATAACAAGTGGCTCTTCTCCAATCCTCTGGGCCATCCATGTGGACACTCAGACTTCTCCCTCTCCCAGCAATGTCCCTCATACATAGATGACTCCCACTCTTACATATATCCTTCCACATGGACACTCTGAGAGCACCCCAAAGTCAGCGTGTCCAAAATTACTTACCATTTCCCTCAGACCCAGTCCTCCTCCTGTGTCCCTGTGCCTGTTAATGGTGTCACCATTCTCTCAATTGCCCAAGATAGAAAAGAGTTTTTTTTCCTTCACTAGGATCCTCTCTTCTCCTCAAGAGCAAACTCAAAGAAAGACCTGCCCATTTTACCTCAACAACAATACCTAGCCTCTATCCCTGCCTCCATTCCCACAGCCTAGCTCAAGCTCTCATTACCACTGGCCTGAACCTTGCCAGCAGCTTCCCACCTAACTGTCCACCATCTCTCACACCTGAAGTGAGTCTACCTACTTGAAGCATTATAGACAGATGTATCTTGCTATGCATGTTCATCCCCACCCCTTCACCTCCCACTGCTTACCACAGCATCCCATATTTTTAGAAGCTGAAGAACACTCATCTGACCTAACTATCCACTAACCTGATCTTTGAAGGTCCTCCATTTCAAAATGATTTGGCCTCAGCTTCAAGACCATTCCTGCTCTGGCTCTCATCTAAAAATCCATAATGTTGTGAAAACAAGACTGAACTATGCTGTTCCCTGCTCTTGGGCTAAAGGTCAAAACTCACAATTTGATCAACAGATGTCCACATGGCCTGGCCACTTCCTATCTCTCCAGCCTTACTTCTCTCTCCTTTGCTCTCTCTGCTCCAGCCACCTTGCCTTCATCCAGCCTGCCCTGCAACCTCCCATCTCCAATCTTTTGCACACTGGTTCCTCTGCATCACAACCCTCAAGTAGGTAGTACCATCTCACCTCTCAGAACTCAACGCAAAAGTCACTAATTCAGTGACTAACCCACCCCTATTCCAAATTAAGTTAAATCCCCTGGCTGTCCCCAGCCTTTCACCTCCAGCATATTAAGCAGAATTACAATAAGCCAATTATTGGATTTTTTATTCCCAAGCTAAAATGCAAGCACCACAAAAGCAGGGTTGTATCTATCTTGTTTGCTACTGCATCCCACAGCATAACACAGAGGAGCCCTTAACAAATATGTACAGATTAATGGAGCTCATAAATTAAAGCACCCTAAGTTACAAGGCCAGCACCACTACACACTGGCCATGAAGTCACTTGGTTTCTCCATTCATAAAACTAGGAAGTTCATCTCCTCAATGTTCTCTGAGTTCTCTTGAAGCTCTGGCATTACATATATCTACACATCTACCATTCCAAACTTCTTCCTCACAACTCTCTTCTATATATCCTGGCACCAGCAAGATTTCACTTTCCAGCCTCTACAACTCTGCATCTTTCTTCCTTTTGGATTTTTTCTCTGCTCCCTATTTCCAAATCCTGCATAGCCTCAAATGCTCAAATCCAATGTCACCACCTCCTCGAAGTCTTCCTTGCATCCCCCCAACTGGTCACAATCTTTCTGTCCCTGAATTCCCACATGTTCCCCATCACCTCATTCAGGTCTCCTCACTTCAGATGACTTTCTATCAAACCACTCTGTTTTATTTTTCTCTTAGCATCTACCATTATCTAAAGTTATTTTGTTCATTTATTTCACTTACTCCATTTCTTTACTTGTTATTTCCCTGTCTCTCCCACCAGAATGTGAGATCCAGGAGAGTGGGGAACCTGTCTGTTTTGTTCACATATTTCCTCCTCTCCCCAACATGGGAACTCATAGGTATTCAGTAAACATCTGCTAAAGACATGAATGACTAGGGTTATCTGTGCACCTATCTTTCTCTTGCTATATTCCAAACTCCTTGTGAACTAGGCCAAGTCTGGATAATCTATTTATGTGTATTACCCAGAAATTCTTGCACAAATGAAGCAATAAATAAGTATTAATCAATTAGTTAATGATCTCTCCAAGAGGTACTGTCCCCAATTCAGAACTCCATATTCTCCAGAAACCAGGGCAAACAGAAGCCTCCATCCACCCCCTGGCCACAACAGACCCTCCACTGAGTTGGTTTCCTCACTTTCTGACCTCCAACAACCACTGGTTCTTCTATTTCTACTATGTCACAATCTTACCCTTCCCCCTCTATCTCCAGCCAACAATTCCTTTCCAAGACCCTGTTTCTTCAGAGTATCCCACATATCCAGTCAGCCAGGAAACTCAGCAGGCCCTACAGCACAAGGGAATTTTAAAACGAAATTTTCAGTAAGACTGGCTCACTCACCTTTTCTCTGACACTTCGTTTATCTGAAATACGCATAGTTTCAGAGATTGTCTTGGATATTCTTTGGGACCTTAAGCTTTCTTCCTATCTAGCCCGACGCACTCAAATACCTTCGGGGTGTCCCCACCCTTAGCTAGCAGCTTTCACCTTCCACAGAAAGTCCAGAGACGATGATCTCCTCAGAAGCAAATGGTCCTCAACCACTGTGGGGCGATTCTACCCTCCCCACGTTCTAACCGGCATCTGCCTCTGGCCTAGAGCCGTCTCAAGCGCCCCTCAGCCCCAGCCCCTGGCAGGGCCTGACCCTCCAGCACTACCCTCCACTCACCTGAAGCGGCCCCCGCAGTGCTGGCATTGCTCTCCCACCCAGCCTGCCGGGCAGACGCACTGGCCAGTACCAGGGTTGCAGTGGCCGCCGTTGACACAGGGCCGGTCGCATTCTTTGGCCTCGGCTGCGGCTGAGCCCGACACCGCCGCCGCTGCCGCCGCGGCCTCGGCCGCCCAGGGCAGCAGGAGCAACAGCAGCAGCGGGAGCAGCCGCCGCGGCAGAGGCGGCGACAGCAGCCGCGGGAGGCGCAACCCGGCCCCTAGACCTGGCCTCCCAGCCCCGGTAACGTCCCAGTCCCGGCACAGTCCGCCGTTCCTGCCCGCAGGCGTGGTCGTCGCCGGCACCGTCCTCCTCTTCACCCTCGCCTCAGTCGCCGCCGCCACCATCTTCCCGGGGCTAAGACGGTGCCCCGCGAACACATACACACACACCGCACGGCCGGCGCCGCTTAGCCTGGCCGTGCGGGGCGGGGCTGTGCAGACGGTGGCTCGCACGGACAATTTTGGGGCGGGGTCAGAGCTGCGCGGGAGGCGGGGTTGGCGCGCGTGGTGGGCGGGGCGCGGGGCGAGGCGTAGACCCAGGTCTAGGGAACGCTGGGCCCTGGAGGCGGGACTGGGGAGACCAGGGACTCAGTGGGTAGCAAGGCTCTTCAGCACGCTATTTTTCCTCTTTCTCTCCGAATGTTGGCGGCGGAGTAGCAACCTTGTTACCTGCCTGGGAGCCGACTGCTCTCCTAGCCAAGGGCCACTGAGAGAAACTGGCCCAGGAGGACCGCCAGGCCCCCGGTCGTGTTGACTGTACTCTCCCCAAGACCCCTGCGCCCCTGGCAGCGTTCTGCTCCAACTCTAGCTGCCGGCCTGAAAGGGCCTAGGAGGCGGCGTTGCGATGTAGTACTGTAGAACAAGGAGTTCTAAAAGAGGAATGAAAAAACACGTGTGATTTAAAAAAAAAAAAAAGGGGGGGTGAGGAAAGAAAGAAAAAAATTCCTGGCACACAGTCTATTCATAATAGACTGAATGAAGACACACAGAGTCGGCTTCCCTGCCCGTGGACAGGCAGGTCCACTGGCAGCCCAGATCCCACCTTTAATTCTCTGGACGAAGTTTCGAGTTAACTTTGCTCGGCACTGTTTGCACTCTCCAACCATCTTCTCTGAAGAGAGGGCAGCCTGAAATTGGGAACTAGAGCACTCTCAGCCCACATGGGTCTGCCCTGGAACTCGTCTGGTAGATTGTTACTTTGGTGATTCTCAGTGAAAGGCCTCCTGGCATTATTATCCTGTATGGTCCTCGACCCTGGAACCTGGGCTGGAATTGTGACTTGCTTTAACCAAAGGAAGAACGTGGATAGAAGTGAGGATGTGCCAATTCTGGGTCTGAGCCTGGCTGCCTTGATTTTGAGCTTATGGTAGAGAGCTCAAATCTGCGTTGCTTTACCTCTTCCAACATGCTGGAGAGAGACTACATGGAGAAGGAGGGACCCAGTTTCGGCAAGAACTGAGGCTCTAGACACCTGGAGACCCCAGACATACAAGGTAGGGAAGCGGAAAACATGGCCTTTCTCTCTGGCAAGGCCCCAGTCAGGTGGGAGATGCTAACAAGGGCTGTGCCCTGGCCTCAGGGAGCACTGCTTGCCCTACTCTTCCAGACCAAAAGCAGAACCAGACCCTCCCTTATCTCCCCACAGCAAAACTGAGCCCAGGCTGTGACATTTCAGGTGACTTTACCAATACTCAAGGGTAACAGAAAGCAGCAATCCTTGTACTAGTTGCATCTGCTCTCTGAAGCCCTAGAACCTGCTGCAGCAAACATTCTTGTTCTTACTTTCTCAATCTACTACTCTGATTCTTTTTCCTTGGCCTTCAAACATGCTCTAGATATCCTGTCCTTAAAAAACACAAGCAAAATATTCTCTTGACCTATGAAGGCAAGTATTGCTGTCTTCTTTCTCCTTTGCTGTTGTTAAGAGTCCTCTACACGGTCTACCTCTTTATGATGAGTTAAAAATGATTGGCAAATTCTTTTACCCTCCTTACATGGAGAGATAGGGACTAATCCTCTCTCCACTCCCTCTAACCTTCACCCCTTCTTCAAATCTAGCTGACCTTGGTGAATTGCTTGAGCACTAGACTATGATAGAAGTGATATGCTGGGACTTCTGAGGCTAGATCTTAAGAAGTCTTGCAGCTTCCTCTTGAGTGTCTTAGAACATTTGTTCTGGGGAAAGCTAGCTCTGCTGTGAGGAAGCCAGCCCCCAGCTGTTCTAGCCCCCAGCTATTCAAGTCTTCCTAGTTGCCTCAGGTAATCATGAAGTAGAGGGATATCATTTCTGCTGAGCCCACCCCAAATTGCAGATATGAGCAAAATAAATGAGTATAATTGTTTAAATCACTGAGTTTTGAAACACTGTTGCACAGCAATAGAATACCAGAATGCTCTGTAACTTGCTTCCTCCAAAGACAAGAATAAGTCTTGTGAGGTAGACTTGCTTTAGATTAAAAATGACTATAATTTTATAATATAATGTACAGCTGGTCATTTATATGTAATACACAGTGAGTTCTGATATTAATGCCCAGTTGCTTCTCATTGAGAAGTCACCTCAGCTCTGGAAGCACCTCTCTGGGGCTCCTCATGCTTTATCATCAAGGTTCTGTGGCTGTTCTCCCTGAAATCCCAAGCCACTTTTTCTCCCAATCCTTATCAGGGTGGCCACTTCTAGGTCCCAAAGTCTAGACTCTAAATAACAGAGTCCTCACCAGTAAATGGTAAAGGAGGTTTGCATCCACTAAGATGGTTTGCAGGTACTTTTGCCTGTTATTTTTCACTCAAGACATGCATCTCTCTCTGTGACTCTTAGGCTTCTCTGATTTCATCTTTCTGTATCTTTACCTACATTGTCTTCTGATCATGGACATTGTTGGGTTTTACGATTTTTGTCTTGTCTTAGGTCAGGTTCCTTAGAAACAGGATCCAAGTGCACGTAATTTATTGGAGGAGTGCTCTCAGGAGAAAGGCAATGAAGAAAGAAGGACAGAGCGGAGAAGGGAGCCTCATTTTATGGGGAGCCCTGGAGTATGAATTGTACCATATAATTGATCCCACCTTGAGGCAAGAGAGCCAGTGTTTTGTGCACATATCTCATTTAACAACCAACACTTAGAGCAGTAAAAATGGATCCAGTGAATATTTATTAAGTTATCTATTAAACAGCGGGGATTGAATGCTGCCCTGGTTAAGATCTATGTAAATGGCCAGTCGTCTTTCTCCAAGCATCACCAGACCTCCCTCTGCACTATTTGGAACATCAAAATATTTTAGTATGGCAGAAGTCTTTTTATACTTTTATATTACATGGGAATAAGCAAGTCCCCATATATAGATAGGTAGGATTGAAGCTCTGTTGGATAGCAGTTCGTATGTGAGGGAAAGATCAACTTACAAACATAAAATCCCAATAGTCCTTGGCAGGTTGTAAGCAAAAGTGTTCAGGAGTTTTTGACCTGGGAGCACAAGATTATCCCCCTGAGCTGTTGGCAGGACTCCAGGTGATCTCCAAAGACAGGGCCCACAGGTTCAGGTAGTGGCCTTTACATAAGCTCAAGGGACAAGAAAGACCTAGCCTTGGGAAGAGTTCATCAATTTAAAGGCAGGGCACTTGAAATTTCTATCAGTTAAGATTGACTCCTGCCCCTGGTCCCAAATTTCCACAATAATGAGGCAGTTTCTGCTGTACATAGATAAGACACTATGAAAACAGTAAAAGAGTTAGAAGACATCAGGCTTTGCTAAATACAGCATAAAGAAGAATTTAAGATTTGAGTTCCCAAACTGAAGTCATTGTCTTTGACAAAAGCCCCCTAGTATTTCTCAGAATTATTGGTAACCTGTATTATCATCCTGTGACTGCAGTAACAAATTATCACAAATTTTGTTGCTTAAAGGAACAGAAATTTATTTCTCACAGATCTGGAAGCCAGAAGTCTGAAACCAAGGTGTCAGCAGGGACACATTCTCTCTGGAAAATCTAGGGAAGACCCCTTCCTTGCCTCTTCCCACTTCTGGTGACTGTTGGCATTCCTTGGCTCCCTTGGTTGTACCTGTGTCACTCAAATCTCTGCTTCCATATTCACAGGAACTTCTCCTCTGCATCAGTCTTTTCCAGTGTGTGTCTCTTATAAAGACACTTATCATTAGATTTAGGGTTCACCTGGATTATTTCCGATCGTTTCATCTCAAGATTCTTAACTTAATTACATCCTTGGAGACCCTTTTTCCAAACATGTTAGCATTCATAGGTTCTGGGATTAGGACATGGACATATATTTTGGGGAGTGACTATTCAGCCCATTATACAACCCTGCACAGGAAATCAATTCATTCATTTATGCAATGAATGTTTATTGAGTGGTTACTGTGTACCAGAGACCGATATAGGCTCTGGGGAGACAACAGTGAAAAAGCAGACAAAAATCTCTGCCTTCATGGAGCAATTAACTAAATACGCATATGTTTAAGTAAAGACATGTATTTTAACTATGTATATATTTAACTATATATATTTTTTAAAAATTCATTGTTGAAATATAACATATATACAGAAAAGTGAGCAGATCATAATGTATAGCTCAATGAATTTTCACAAAGTAAACACACCCAGATAATCAGCACCCAGATCAAGAAACAGACCATTGCCAGGACCCCTTGTGCTCCTTCCCAGTCACTCCCTACACAAGAGAACCACTTTTCTGACTACTTACACCATAATTTAGTTTTGCCAGATTTTTACTTTGTATAAATGGAATCCTACAGTGTGGATGCTCATGTCTGGCTTCTTTCACTCAACATTATGTTTGTGAGATTCACCATACTGTTGTGTATAATAGTTCATTTATTTTTTTAAATACAATTTTATTGAGATATAATCACATAACATACAGTCATTCCAAGCGTACAATCAGCTGTTCACCGTATCGTCATATAGTTGTGCATTTATCGTCACAATCAATCTTTGAATATTTTCATTACTCCAAAAATTAAAATTAAAATAGAAAAGAACATTCAAAATATCCCATTCCTTTCCTCCCCCCATGGTACATTTACTTTTTGTTTTTGTTTTTTTTTTTGAAATAAAAGAAAAATTTTTCATTAATGAATAATTTAAGTGACATAATATTACCATTACAATCAGTTGCCCCTGGGTACCCTCATACAGCTGTGCATTCATCAACACATTTTATTTCTGTTCGATTTTTAGAAACTTTTCATTGCTCCAGACAAGAAATAAAGTGAAAGATGCAAAAAGAAAAAAGAAAAGGAAACTCGAATCCTCCCCTATTCCCAACCAACCCCCCCAATTGTTGACTCATAGTGTTGGTATAGTACATTTGTTACTGTCCATGAAAAAATGCTGAAATACTACTAACTGCAGTATACAGTCTGCAATAGGTAAATATTTCCTCCCTATATACCCCTCTGTTATTAACTTCCAATTGTATTGTCATACATTTGTTCTGGTTCATGGAAGTGCTTTCCAGTATTTGCACAGTTAATCATGGACACTGCCCACCACAGGATTCACTTTTATACATTCCTATCTTTCGATCTTCAACCTTCCCTCTGGTGACATACATGACCCTGAGCTTCCCCCTTCCACCTCATTCACACGCCATTTGGCACTGTTAGTCATTCTCACATCTTGCTACCGACACGTTTGTTCATTTCCAAACATCCAGGTTCATGCTAGTTGAACATTTAGCTAATACTAAGCAACTGCTCCATTCTTAATCCTCGTCCTATATCCTGGTATGTTATATTTCATGTCTATGAGTTTACATATTACAATTAGTTCCTCTCAGTGAGAC
>PVKY010013461.1:0-11022 GCA_004027775.1 Bradypus variegatus | reverse complement strand
TATGAAGAGGCACACAGTGTTCTAAGTGTTTTCCTCAAGGTAGTGCTATGTGATGAAGGCTATTATTATACCCATGTTATGAATGAGGACCTGAGGGACAGATAGTGGGTCACTGAGCCAAGGCGGAGTGGGAGCCAAACCAGGCAGGCTGGGTCCAGAGGCCACGCTCTGACCCTTGCCCTTACCCTGACTGCCTCTCGTTAACCATATCAAAGCTATGGGCAGACACACCCGCCCTTCTCTTCTGCACTGCAAGCTTCTTGGGCACAGAGGTCATTCTGCTTCATGTCCGAATTCCCTATAATGGTTAAAATAGCATCTGAGCAGACTTAGAAACCAAACCATTAACCAAATAAATGAAAAAGAAAATAAGTGAATAAGGCATATGGGCACCTAGGTTTACCAAGCAAGAATACATGGCGAGTAGACATATGTTGGTGGTGATGGAGTGGGAGAAATGCCACCCTCTCTCTTAGGTCACTTCATCCCCAAGTACTCCCTGAGCGCTGCTATGGTTTAGATGAAGATTTGTTAAAATGAATGAACTGTAGGGAAAACTGCCAAGTGCAGGATGTTAGTTAGTTGGCTCTTGAACAACCTCTAAAGTAGAAATGTGACTGCTGCTCTTTCTTTCCTTTTTGTTGCCTTTCTCCCCAATAGGGGAGTCTGGGTTAGTCACACACATTAGGCACCATTTGAAGTGTCTTGCATTTTATTCATTCTGTCTTGGAGAGGTCACCGCTGGGTCTCCAGGAAGAGAACAGTATGACTGAGGTTTCAGGGAAATAATGTTAGGATTTTCTGGCCATACGCTATAAACTATAGATTCACTCAAATGTATGATTCAGCCACTCCAATGTTCCCTGTGGTTTAGATTTGTACATTTGATCTGCCCTTCTTTCATAGCCATCATAAAATTGCACTAGTGCATGACTCACTTTCTTTCACTTACTCACATTTCAGTAATGATAATTAACCTTAGCTAACAGCACTCTTCACTAGACTGACTCAGAGATTGCTAAAAGCAAATAGCTCACATAATAGATTGTGGAAGATGGAGAAACTAAATGTGCATATGTTCCGGCAGTGAGACCTCCAGCACAACGGTATGCATTAAAGTTCTCTTCTGGGCGTCATCCCAACCCTAGTGGAGGCCAAGTCCTCAATTTTGGTCAGTGAGTCTCATGACTGCAATAGTTCAATATTGGGACAGAAGCAAAGAAAAAGAATGGAAGCATTTTATTATTATATTTTATAATAAAATAATTTTTATTATTTTTATTTGGATTAAAATTGCATATCTTCCAATTGGGATGTTATTAATACTCTAAGATAAAATCATAAACTTGCCATTCTTTTGCAAATCAGGGTACTATGCATCCCACCATTCAAGGGTGATTCAAAATATCTAATAACCAACAAGGAAGAGCCCCACTCCATCACAGCCCTGCCAGCCTTCAGACAGAAAACCAGTAAAGAATCATTTTCTACATGTGTGCACATTGCAGGTTACCAGCCTTTTCATGTGCAGCTTCTATTGAATCCTCACCAACAGCCCTGACACATTAACGTAGGAATATCTTTTCAAGGGCACAGAGGAAATGCAAGTTCAGAGAGCCTACATGATTTATTCAAGGTCACCCAAGTATTAAATGGCAGAACCAGCACCCACATTTAGGTCTTCTTCAAACTCAGAGCCTTTTCTTGTGCAAGAGTCATTTCTCTAGACAACAAGCTATGAAACAACTCAACTGCTACAGATTTTTGGAAATGATACTGGCCCTCTTAGTGCTCTCCCAGACTTTTAATTTTTTGAAAGAAGAGGGTAGAAAATATCAATTGAGGAAACAGACCAGATTTCCTGTAATAAGACTCAATGATTGGGTAAACTCAGAAACAAAACTAGACTTGAACATTTTGGTGTTTTGCAGAAATAGGCACTCTGTACATAAATGCAGCAAAACCTGCCTCCCCTCTCCCCAGAGCTGCTGAAGGTACAGAACCCAGGCCTGCTTCACGAGCATGCAACCCATCCAGTCCCCCACAGTCCCCACCAGAAGGGCACAGTGCTTGCTTCCATGCTCTGCAGACACCATCTTGAAATTTTCACTTCCTTTGAAACAAGGGGCCCTGCGTTTTCATGTGACATTGGGCACCAGAGCTGCCAGGATCCAACCAATTTTAATCCTTATCTTAGCTACTTGGAAGATTATTAGGAAGATCAGATGGGGTCATGTTGTAGAGTTCTTTACAGTTTTTGAAGCAATTTCATGTAAAAATTATTACTCTTCAGTTAACTGACTGGCAATTATTTAGACCCACAGACAGTAGGGTTTTAAGGAAGAGATTTCTGCCTGTGCAGGGGAGGGCGCTGAGATGGAGGGAGAGGGACTTGCAGGGGCTGAGGCCACATGGCCCCGTGGGACCGAGTCCACCTCCACCCAGGGCTCCGGACCCTCAGGGAAGGCCTTTCCTCAACCACTGTGCTGCATTGGAGACCCTCCCAGAGAAGCTTTGCTCACGTGTGGACCCAGATGAAGAGACCCCACTGACTCTCGCTCCCACTGTCTGCCACATCTCCCTAGTCATGGCTTTCACAATGTTGTCACAATTCATCATTATTCTTGCCATTTTTAAATGTAAATTCTGCCTGCCTGATTGCAGCAGGCACAGAGCAGACACTCTGTAAATATTTCTTGAATGAATGAAGAAATGAATGAAAAAATGAAAGAATAAGTGAATGAGAGTTCTTCTCTGGTAGACTTGAGCATGCTACTTCCTGCTTGGACATAAAGCATTGCAACGTCCTTTGGTCAACTGGTCAAGTGGTGGATTTTGTTGGTACATATCGGTTTACAAATGTTTAACTCTCAGCTTACTTATCTACCGTATCTGAAAATGAGATTCTAAGCGATAAAAGAAAATGGCTTTGGAATTTGTACTAAGTCAACTGTGCACATGGTACGGAATGTTCCAGAAGCAACAGGACCCATGAATAATAAGGTGGACCTTACCCTGGACTTCCCTCACCCACAAACCTTTTGCCTCCTGACCTGAATCTGGGTTCTTCTCTCCTGGGTGAGGAAGAAGAAATCCAAGGGAATCATCTTTATCCTGAATCCTGGCTGTCATTTGTGCTCAGCCACTTCCACTCAGCTACATACTTGGAGCTTTGCTAGTTTATTGAAAAGAATATGCCTAACACCGTATACCATGAACTTCTACCAGCTGAGCCCCTGACCAGAGGAACATGATTCCATTCACTCTGAATGCCGGATTGTTCCAGATGGCAAAGCTGAATCAACAGACCCTGCAGGAAGGCTGGCTTTATCTGACAGCAGGTAGCAATGTGCACTTGCAGCACAAACAGAAAATTTCCATGGCCTTCTGTGCACTATGTGAACATTTGGAATGCTGCATAAAATCAGGATCCATTAGGCTGTTTGTTCCATGTACAGTTTTTTTCAGCTAACCAGTCTTCATGCAGTATATTCCATGTGAAACGGTGTCATTTATATGGCACTGCACATGTGTGGATGCACACACACACAAATAAAATCTGAATATATGCTCATTGTAAAAAATTCAGTTAATATGCAGAAATCATATAGAATAAAAATTTATACAGCTTCTTTATTGGTCCCATCCCACTCTCCTCACCTAGAAATTATCCTGTTAACATTTTGAAACGTTGTTTCTCTCAACATTTTAGAGTATATTATTACATTCACTCATGCATTTCAAAACATATTTGAAGACATTTATAAAAACATTTCTTGTTTCTAAAATTAATGTGTTTCACACATTAACATTTCTGAAATTGGGCTGTCTAAGGTTTGATGGCTTCTTAGATTCAGTAAACACCAGATTTTTAAATTTTTAATTAAATGGCTCAGACTTGATGCATTGTGCTGAAACTCACTTTTCAAAGGTGTCTAAATAAGTTCTTTACACAATATTTAGCATTCTCACCTCATTTATAGCTGCCTTACTGCTTGATATTGTTAAGCTATAAAATACATAGTCGCAGCTTTCACATGTTCGTTTATTTATCCCAACACCTCACACAGTGTCTCAAGCAAACAGATTCAAAGGCGTCACGGAAGTATTCTGTGGTTGAGATGAAGATTTTGGATCATGGTCTCAGGAGCCTTCTAACCTGCAGCTGACATGCACACAAGATACAATGACCTGTCCAATGCTGGGGATGGCAAGCATGCAACTGAACGTACACACTGGCTCATTTCTATTTTCTGGAAGGCTGTGCCATCAAGAATACTCACCCCATAAGGGAGCTGTGGGCTTGGACCCTAGGAACCGGGGATGTGGGGTCTTTCCTTTGCTGACTCCATCCCCGTGTCACCCTCGCCCACCACACCCCCCCCTCCATCCTTCATCCCAGCCCCCAGGATTCCCCGGCGCTCTCCCTGGCAGGACCCACGCAGCACTGGCGTGCGGAGGCCGAGGCCACCAAGCTGCCTCCAGTGGGCTCCGGGTCAGAATCCCCTCGGAGGAGCCAGGCTGGGGGAGGCCAGGACTCCACAGCGCTGCCTGGGTGCAGCGTGGAACTGGCTCTCCCAGACAGATGCTCCGGGAACCCTGGGGTGGGGTGGGGGTGACGGCCAAACCTAGAATGGGCCCCTAGACTGGGGAGGTCCCAGCTGCTTTTACTTCTGCAGTAGGCGGGTGTCCTTGGGCCCCTACACACTCCCCAGAATGTGGAGGGGAGAAGCTGGCGCCCGAGCCCAGGGCAAGGCAGTGGCCCCACCTTTGGAGACAGCAGGTAATCACTGCAGCCTAGGCAGAGCTCCTCTGTTTAGTCTGAAAGAACTATTAGGGGCTTGTGTTTTGAAGCCAGGAGACCAGTCACCATTGTCACCATTGACTTGCACGTGAAGGAGACACTCTGGAGGCTTCTACCCCATGGCCTGGTCTGCTCCTGCCCCAAAGCCAAGTGGAACCCATGTACTGGCCATGGATGGCCCAGCTGGCTTCTAGCAGCTAAAGACACCCCTGGTCCATCTCCCACCACCTCCTCGGCCAGCACCCAGGTCCGAGCTGTTGTCACTTCTTGCCTGGGTCACTGCAATAGCATCCTACTAGTTTCCTTGCTTCTTCTATAGCCCTAAATCTCCAGGCATAAGACAGAGGAATCCCTGAGAACATAAATTTCCTTTATCTCCTCCTCCCTCCCCACTTCAAAGCTTAGAACAAAACCCAACCAGTGTCCCCACCTGTCTAGCATCTTCCTTATGCCACCCTGCTGTGCACACATTATGCTCTAGATGTTCTATCCTGCAAACCACGGTGGTTCCCCATTGCAGGCATCGGCTGTGCCTCTGTCCTAAACACGTCGCCCTCTGTTTTGGCTCGGCCTGCTCCTCTGGTCCTCAGTCTCCCCTCCCACCACCTGGTCAGCAGCAGCCATCCTGGTCCCTGGCTCAAGCCCCCCCTCTTCCCTCCCCTGCTGCCATCTCAGCCTGCTCACTTCCCCCTCTGAAGGGCACTTGTTATACTCTGTAATTATCACACGTGTTGACATGCTAATTTTCTGTCTCCCTCTATGAAAATGTGAACTTCAGAGAGAGGGGAGTGTGTCAGTTTCACCTGTGTGTTCCCATCTTCTGATTCAGAACATTTCCTGAACAACTGGGCTAATGAATCTTTTTGAGTGAATGAGTAGGAATCGTCTATATATTTAAAATTAATTGGGAAGTGATGAGCTACCATTCAGAAACACCGGGCCAGGGCAGCCTGTGTCGGGATGTGGGAAAAGGTGCAGTGAACCTGGAATCAAGCAGCTCTTTACAATACCGGTGCCCATGAGAATCCCACATCCGCAGGCTCCATCCTGACCGCTGAATCACAGTCTCCGGGGCAGAGTCTGCACACCTTGCTTTGGAATTTCCAAGAATGGTTCTGATGCATCTTTGTCTAAAATGGCTGGGGAGAGCCTTTTCTTTGCCTCTGGAAACACTATGGCTCACAGCGCATGGCTGTGGGATGATGACAGCTATTTAGAATCAGTGCTCAGCCTGTCCTGCCTGAGGACAGAAATAGCAAGATGGGGGAGAGCAGGGCTTTCCAAACAATGTGCTGCCCCGTCCACAGCCAAGGCTTCCAGGGGAGTTGATGAGCCAATGAGGATCAAAGCATTTGAGCTCTATGGGTGTGTATGAGTGTGTCCATGTGTGGGTGTGTGTGTTTTAAAGGACTCTTTTATAAAAATAAAATATTGTAGAAAATTTGGAATATAACCAAAAGCATAAAGAAGAACTCAAACATTAACAAAGCATCTTCTACCCAGCATCACCATGTTAACATTTTGATATAAGAATCACAGCAGCAAATAAAACTTACTGAGTACAGATGCACTTTCCTGTTTTCTCTCTCTGTAGATACTGATATCACCCTTGCAGCAACCAAATGAGTTAGGTACTATTTTTCTCCTCCATTTTACAGATTAAGAAACTGAGGCACAAGGAGGTTAGGAAATTCACCCCAAATCACCCAGTCCCAGAATTTTATCTCAGTGTCCTGCCTCCAGAGCTCACAGCCTCAGTCCTCTGTAATACAGCCACCCTTTAGATGTGTCTCCATATGATTCTCTGTATTTACATATGCACATTTACACACAAACACACACACTTATTTATGTAACAGGTAAAAAAAAATATTAACCTTTCCTCTTCCTTCTGTTAAGGAAGAAAGCTATTTTGGGGCTGGCTACCAGATCTCTGAGAATTAAAATTTTATAGATTCACTTTTTATGGGTTTGGATAGCTACCATCTTCCTTTTGAAAGAAACATTGCTTGCTTCTTTGTTAAATCATGATGTGCGTGATTTTATTAAATGATTAATTTTTTTATAACTATGGAGGTGACCACATTCCCCTCCCACCTCCCACAACCCCCTCACCTGGGCTCACTCACCTGCTTGTTCCACTTAACGGTGATTTTTTCCCCCTAATCAATGGCTACATTTTGTTGGCTGATACTTTGTTCCAGAATTTTGTCTCTATGTTCATTCGTGAGTTTGGCCTGTAATTTTCTTTGCTTGTCTGGTTTTGGAATCAAGGTTATAATAGACTCATGAAGTGTGTTGAGGAGTGTTCCATCTTTCTAGTGAAGCAAATCACTAGTATTTTGTACCTAAGGGGCATATGATTAAGTTAATGTGGACCTTGAGAGTGCACCCCTTAGTTTCATGAAAGAGCACCTAGGGCCCCCAAGCCCACTTCCAGACCCACCTGCAGACATCCGTAACTGGGGTTGCATATGCTTTGTCTCGTGAGGGGTGTTGGTTGAGGTCATCAGTGAAGGTGGCACTTTGCAAGCTCTAGGCTGGTTCTCACACACTGGACATTCTCCTTTTGACTCCTGGGCCTTGGCAGTAAGTGTTATTGGGTGTCTGGAAATGACAGAGTGAGGAATCATTAGAGAAGGAGAAAATAGAGAGAGAGAGAGAGAGAACCATAATCCCTCATTGTATCAGAAAGCTACATTTATCTGATGGTCATAGAACTTTCTAAAATGAATATCTCAAAATTGTTAACCTTAAACATGGGGAAAAATCAATGTATGTTATTTTATGTTGGGTAAATGAATTTGGATTAATGTTTTCTCTGCAGCTATTCACGTGAGTATTGCTGAATTTATTTCCCAAGAATGGTTCATATAATGACAGGGACACGCTTTCTTCATGTCCATGATTTTAATGCCAAGACTGCTGAGGACCTTGAGTCACATCTTTCTGT
Organism: Bradypus variegatus; assembly: GCA_004027775.1. Taxonomy (NCBI): domain Eukaryota; kingdom Metazoa; phylum Chordata; class Mammalia; order Pilosa; family Bradypodidae; genus Bradypus; species Bradypus variegatus. Next base: position 3,265 of record PVKY010013461.1, on the reverse strand, counting down.
ATTTGCCTTGGTTTTTCTTTAAATTCTGTTTTCAGGCTGTCTTCACGTGATGAGAAATAGCATGAAATGTTTTGATTCACATATCCTCACAGAAATCACAGCTCTGGAAACCCTGGGGGTGGAGATCCCCTTTCCTTGATTTCCAATTGCCTTCATCATGAGAGGAAAGTCATTTTATGGTTTCTCTTGTAAGCACAACTGCCCTTTAGACTGGATTTCCAAAACTGTCCATTAAAAGGGAAAAAAACCCACCTGCCAAATCAACAGTTTGCCGTGTTCGCTGGCCCAGGCCAACAAGTGTTACTAATCATTTCTGAATTAGCAATGGCTCACGTCGCCTCCGTCTATGTGGCGTGTAGTGTATCCAAGTGCTTGTTAGTGGTGCCTAAGATGACTTCATCAGCAAACCTGAGTTTGTGTTTTTGTGGAACACTCCTTCCACTCTTTCTGCTCACTGATGAGTGTGCTCAGCAAAGCACTGGATTATTTACACCCCAGGATGTAAGATTGTGGCATCCCTCGGAAGTAGAGGTTTTGATGAGAGTGCCTCCTGATGGTTTTCTGAAATCGTTTGGATAGATTTCTTCCTTTATGCCTAAAGAAGGTTTCATTGCCATAGCTTATCCACAGCCACCAATAGTGATGAGATGACAGATGATAATATAATGATGTTGATGCTACATTTGGAAGAGTCTTGACACACATGGTAAACTGAGAATGCATCCTCGAGGAACTTGCCTCCCTTCTTTCCGTACCTGTTACTTTTTGTCATTCAAAATGCTATTGGCCCTCATAGGCTATTGTCGAAATATTTACACCAGGCGATAGAAACATGCTTAGCATGTAACAGACTGCAAATTCCTGATTGCCTAATGACAGGTATCCTGCAGTGCTGAAATACATGATTTCAATTTATGGATTACTCAGGTAGAGTGCTGAAATATTCTGTCTTTAATGAAGAAAAATTTTTTGACCTACAAGTACAAAGAACTTAAATGCAAGACTTAATTGCCAGATTCTCTAGCCCAAAACCTGAAACACATATGTTTTCATTGTGAGTTTTTAATAAATTCATTTGGATGAAATCCGTCTATTGAGTCAGTAAATTTTCATTTTTTTTATTGCAAAAGAATTAGATGTCTATTGCTTGGAAAAGACATAATTACTAGAGTGGTATGAAAAGGAAAGCATAAAATGCCTGCCTCTCCACATGCTATTTCCAGTGCTATTTATCCATCACTATACAAGGACACACAACCACACTGCCATGCCCAGATACACACATATGTCTGTGTGCACGTACTAACATACATTATATACATACATAGAGTTTTATGATTTGCAATTGTTCTCTAATTTTTCCCACCTCTTACAACATGGAAGTCTTCCTAAGTCAACACTGCAACTAAATTCAGTTTTTAAAATTCTGCATAACATTTGAATGAATGAAAGTACCATTGCTTATTTAACTATTTTAGTTATTTAAATGGTCTCCATTTTTTTTCCTATTACAGATAATGCTACAACAACTCATTTTTCACCATGAATATAATTAGCTTCAGGTCAATTATATTCTCTGCCTCTCCCCATCTTACAAGTCCCAGAGTTACCATATTGGTGCAAAGTGTCATAAACCATTTTTCAAACTGCCACCGATTCGGTGTTCACTAGCAGTTACCCACATCCATTTGCCCCCTCTCTGACATGAACACGGGAAGTCCACACTACGTGTGCTAAACGTGTCCCTCTCAACATGGCTTGTCTCAACATCAACTTGTTTCCATTGTATTATGAAATATTTTCCCTTGCAAGGGAAACCAAAATACAAGCTTTAAAAATCACAGAAATGAAAAAAGCACTCCATCCATTTCCTCACTGGAACTGTATTCAGGGTGTGGCAGTAAGGTCCGGAAATTAAGAACTCACCCAATTAAGGTCACTGAGTGGTGGGCTGGTTGGAAATTGCCAACAATTTAACAGTCTCAGAATTTGAACGCTCAGCTCAGAGCCTGTGGTCAGGAAAAAGTTTACAATGTCACCTGCCCAACCCCTTAGAAAGAAATTATCCTTGTTAGTAAAGATAACATTCCTTCACCTGACTCTGCTTTTCAAAAGGGACAGAAAATTCCTAAAAGTCCAGGGGTGAGCAGAAACCTGATCATGACAATTGCCATGTCTAGTTCTCTAATCCATGAGGATCTAAATAGTTTTATGAGCTTATTCCCAAGCAAGTACTATGTAACCTTTACAAGCAAATAAATGGAGACTCAGAAAACTGAAGTCTCAGAGTCTAATGTGTTGAATCCTTTGTCCACTAAGAGATGTCCCTCTCTGGCTGCCCAGTTCTGTGCTCAATAACCCCCATCACTGCCACGTCTCCTGTACCAGACCAGTGTCACCAGGAAAATGCAGCCTTTCATGATCACTGAACAAATCCAGCGCTGTCCCTTACAGCCCTTAGAATGTGCTATTTTTCATTTAGCAGACTGGCTTTTATCTCACCAAATGAGAGATACTCTATATACTCGCTAGGATTTTCTTTTTCCCAGCCATCTCATCTCCTGGGAGATTGAAAGATTTTCCTGAAATGGTATCTGGCTGATACAACTTTGCCATTTCCTTTGTAGAGGAAACAAGAGCTCAAAGATTCAAACCATAGTTTTCCTTACACTTGAGGAAGTTTCAAATCCCAAAGACATTTGAAAAGAGGAACTTCTGTTATTCTTTATTAATAATGTTCCAGGACGGGAGGGTGGTGCAGGGCATTGGCACCCCAGGAAGGAGTTGGGGGGTTATCCATCACTGGATCTCAGCAGCAGGAGCTGGGCCTGGGGGTCGGAGGTGCCTCTGCCAGGTCCCAGCCCTCGCCAACCAGCACACAGCCCAGCTGGGATCAGGACTCGGAAACCAGAGCCGCAGCACCTGGAGAGACCCCGACAATGGGAGGAAAACAACTAGGAGTGGGTTCCTTGCAAAGCTCCTCTTGGTCCCTTCCCTGACCCTTTCCTTCCCCCACTCCTCAGCACTCCCTGCCCTGTATACGTGGTGGGTAGAACAGCAAAATCCACCCACCATGCTTCATATTCTAAGTGGATTTTGCAGAAAATACCTAATTTGAATTGACTCCATCCTACATTCACACCCAATCAATGCTTGCTTTTTAAAGAAAGAGAGTATTGTTTACTCTGGGTAATGGCATATTTTAGGGATATGATTTATCATAATATTCTGTAATATAAATTTGTGGAAGGTAGGAAATTTGTTG
>PVKY010013460.1:0-11017 GCA_004027775.1 Bradypus variegatus | reverse complement strand
CCAAGATCGGTGGGACTCACCTACCTGGGGCCCTCTGAAGATTTCCTGCCCTTCTTTCCCTGAGCCCCACTTCACTTATTTGTTTCCTGTTGTTCTTTGGGTAATTCTATAAACTGAGGCCAGGTGGTAATTAATTAGACAAACTAGAGCCCTTTATACCTACACGCTCTTGCGGATTAAGTCACACAAGTCCCCAGTCTAGGGAGGTGTCCCTGTTTTACAGATGGGAACCGAGGCTCCCACAGGGAGCTGGTGGGGCCGGGGGGCGGTCGTCCCATGCCACCCCAGCCACCCAGCACCAGCCTTGCTTTGCTCCCTCCCTGGCTCCAGACACAGCCTGGGCATGTACTCTGCCCCTCCTCTGTCACGTCCACCCCAACTTCCATTTCCCTGCTGCAGTTCTGTGCTGCTGCCTTTGGGGGACTTTCCAAAGGATTGTTAAATTCACTCCATTAAGGGTTAGAGGAAAATCAGTGGCTCCCCACCATGGCATTTAACCGAATAATTCGGGGTGGCTCTCTCCTGGCAGGGGAGTGCCCCTCCCGGGGAGGGCCAGCAGACCACAAGGAAGTGGGGCTCATCCCTCCCCAGGAATGAGCCGGCAGGAGCTCTGGGTCCCCGTGCCCAGCGGCCTTCCTTCTCCTTTTCCTGGGAGGATACACCCAGCTACCCCCACAGCTCAGAGAACCAAAGCCAGGCTGGGGAAGGGCCCATTGCCCCACAGGCCACCCCTGACCCTCAGAGGGGGCTCCCTGGGGAAGGCCCTGGGCCCCGAGGATCTCACAAGCCCCCAGGAAAACATGGAGGGGAACCCTCTTTAAAGGCCCAGCTGCAGGCTCAGATGTCTCCGATGTGCCTCAGTGGGCCTGGAGCTGAGTCTGGGGTCAGCAGGGAGAGTCCAACTGCTCTGCAGAACAGAATGGGGAGCACGGGAACTTTTCCAGGACACTTGGCCAGCTGGCAGTCATTTTGTTCCTGTGTCAGTGACAAAGCTACCCACAATTTATAACTTGGTGGTAGTTGCCCTTCTTGGACTTGCAAAGTTCATGATTGATGTTTTTCAAGAAACTGTGGCCCTGTGGTTGGCAGTATGTGCTCCAAGGTCACTCGGCTCTGGCCTGAGGGCTCTGACCCACCCCCCTGCCCTTGGGTCCCCCTTCCCAGGGCCCTCAGGCGTCTTGCGTCTGGCCAAGGCCTCCCTGGCTTCACACTGCCAGACCCTGTGGCCTCCTGAATCCAGCGCTGTCACCCCAAGTTCCCTCCAGAAGCACACTTTCTTGGACCCCACAGCCCAGGTGCTCTGCCAGGGAGTTTGCATGTGCTTAAGTGTGCACAGATACCAGCCCCTGCTTGTCCTCTCCAGAGAAGTGCATCCTTATCAGCCTGTAGGCACACGTGTGCAAGTCACCCAGAGGCTGCCTGCTGCCTCCCACCTCCCAGCGGCTGGGAGGTCAGGGCACAGGTGTGGCATTGGGGCCAGCAGCCTCTCCTCCCACAGGCCAGGTGCTGAAGGAGCCAAGGTCACAGCCTGAGACCCTGGGAACTAGGACAGGGGGTCCCACACACCTGCTCCCCATAGGTGAGGGGATCTGCCTTGCCTACCAAGATGGAAGCCCAAGTGGTGGCAGCCATGTGGGGTCCAGAAACCCATGACAGGGAGGCACGCAGCAGGCCATGCCGCCATGCCCTGGGCCTCAGGCCTCTCCTCTCTCAGGCAGACCCCTCTCCAGTGTCACATCTGATCTCTGGATACACACTTGGGTTGTTAGCATATCCACTACCACACAGACCCTGCAGGGGCAGGGCTGTTGGCTGTATTCCCCTTTGTATTTTCTGAATTTTTGTTTAACTTTTCAAATTGGGAGCATGCACCCTCACACACCGAGACTCCCTGCCCCACTCACTTCCAGTGGGGGAGGCAGGCATGGTCACAAAGGTCCACACAAATTGAGCAGAGGGCCACAGCTGCAGGAAATGCAGGAGGAAGGGGGGAAGCTCTGCCTGAGCAGTCAGGGAGGGTTCCCAGGAGGAGGCATCCTCAGCACTGCTCCAGGCAGAGCCATCTGGCTTTGGGGCTCCAGGGTGGACTATTTCAGGTGGAATCCGGGCCTCCCCTGCAGACCTCTCCTCCTCAGCCCTCTCCCTGCCCCCAGTCCCCTCCCCTTCTTCTCACCTGCTTCTCACCCTACGTCTGTTTTAGGACCACCACACAAAAACAATAAAACAGCCAAAGCACAGGTAACAATACAGTTTATCTGGGTTATAATAGAAGCTCAGTTCCAGTGGAGACATTTGGCTCAGTTCTTTTCTAGAAATTTCTGAGTTACCGAAGCCCAAGAACAGAAAGGGATCATGGAGCTAACCTAGTCCCACATCCTGCCCTGGGAGGTATGAACCCTCCATAAGTCCCCAGCAGGGGAGGGGGTCCCTGTGCACACAGGTAAAAACACAGGTGAGCTCACCATCACCCATGGCCACCAGGGCATCCAGCATAGCCCCATTCACTGGAAAACCCTGCCTCCTCCACCAGCCATCAGATCCCAGGTAGCCTCCTTGCCCTGGTTTAGCTCCCTTTCCATCCCTCCCACCCTGCTGCAGCTTGGCAAATTTGATCACTGCAGATAGAGCAGTGCACTCTGTGGCCTGGGGACCAGCAGGCCCTGTGGGTTGGGGGGACCAGTGGGCCCTGCCTCCTCCTCACTCTGTGGGCTCAGAGAACTCACTTAACTCCTCTGAGCCTCCATTTCTTCAGGCAAAGGTGGAAATGGGGTGCAACTGTGCAAACTGTAAGCTGCTCTGCGGATGTTATTTTAATGATTAAATCATTTGAGAGCATTTGCGGAGCAACACACAAAGGGTTGGGGCACATCAGAGTGGTGACAGCATGCAGAGGTGCTAAGGAAGCCAACCCCCAAGAAAAGCAGCGAACGAGTACCTTAGGGCCACAGCTGTCTTTCGGACACCAGCTCGAGGCCCCATGTTTCCTTCACAAGATAAACGCATGGAATCCTCAAAACCCACCTAGGGTAGGGGATCGTAGCCCCACATGACCATGCAGGCGACTGGGCTCAGAGATGTGAAACAACCTGCCCTTGGTCTCTGCTCCCGGGAGAGCACTGGCCTTCTGGCCAGAAAGGCAGGCACTTTCCACTCTGTGCCCACAGTAGTCCAGCTGCCAGGCCAGAGAAATCTTAGAAGACATGAGTCACATGAGTTGATGAAGAAAAGTCACATTTGCTGTTAGTAAAGGGCGGCATTCATTCATTCATTCATTCATTCATTCAATACCTGCTTCCTGAGCACCTACCTCCCAATGAGTAAATGAAAGCAGGGAGGGGATCACCAAAGAGGTGTGCACTGGGTTCCTAAGGGCTTTTGTGTTAGGGACCAACGTGCTGCCTCCCTCATCCACATCAGTCCTAAAGGTGAGGCTCGGCCAGGCCCCGGCAGAGACCAGACCTCAGGCAGCAGCCAGGAAACCTCCAGGGATGGAGCCTCTGTTTTTCATCAAGAGCAGCTAAGTGGATCCCAGGGCTTCAGCTGGGGGGAGGGGGAGGCACTCAGGGAGGGGCGAAGGATGAGGGGCCTCCCTTAGGTCACGCGAGGTGCCCAGGGGACCAAGAAGCAGGAAGGAACCCGGCATCAGTGGGCTGGGTTGACGGAAGCAGAGCTAGGTATAGACCTGCGGCAGCCAGGCCTGTACGTGGGAGGGACAGGCACATGTTTGCACATACAGCCAAGGGAAGCAGGAGCAGCCTGATTAATAAGAGGACAGACAGATGGACAGGCAGCCAGGGCCACTCTGGGCCTGGGCGCTCTGGCAGGGCGAGGCTGCAGTGAATGAATCACCATCCGGGGCCGGGAGCCGCAGGCTGCCATGCTGCTCCCTCAGGAACAGCTAATTCTCATCAGGCTGGGCTGCTGATGGCGAGCGGGGCCTGTGGGGCCCTGCAGAAACCCCTGCACTGGCCACTGAGTGAGGGGCTGGCAAGAGGTGGACAGTAGGGCCCACCCCACCCCAGGCTTTGCCAGCGCTCCACACCCACCTAGAGGAGGTGCAGAAATGCCTCTGGGCAGGGGAAACTGCACCCTTGATCTGACTGATGCTGGGGGAGGCTCCTGGGTTGCACAGGGCCTAATTATGTCAGGGCACCTGGGCGGGGGACATCAGGGAGGCAGCAGGTGGAGACAGCCTGGTCCTCCCCAGGGTGGGAAAATTAGTTGGCCAAGGCGTGTACCCAGGTCGAGAGCCCAGCCCCACCAGGAATAGAAACGTGAGTCCCCGAGAAACAAACCACTTGGAAAACAAGGCCAGGCATCACGCCAGCGCTCCCTGCTGCCTGCTGCCTGCTGGTGGCACCAGGTGTGGCATTCCCAAGCTGACCTTCATCCCATTCAGGTGCCAGGTTTGTCAAGCAAGCTCCGTGAGGCTCTCTGCTGGGGTCTAGGCACACTCCCGAAGCTCAGGCAGCAAAGAGCTCGGTGCACATTAGTCCCACAAGGACAGTAGCCAACTTCTACAGAGCACCTACCGTGTGCCCAGTCCCAAACCGAGGCCTGTTCCCCATCACGTCCACCTGAGAAAAAAGTAGCAACTGCTTGGATGCCCATTACACAGATGAGAAAACCGAGGCTCAGCAAATTACTGACCCAAGGCTATCCCATAAGGCAGGTCTGACTCCCCACAGGTAACACCTACTTCACCCTGCCCCAGGACTCCAGGAGAGAGGGGCAAGGCCAAGGCCAGCGGCTTCTGTCCTTAAGGAATTAAAGGATTCCCCCGGAAGTTGGGAGGGGACAAAAGAGCTGGGCATTGGTGAGAAAGGGAGGATTGAGGGGCTTGGGAGCTTCAGCAGGTGAGCCCACAGCTGCGTTTGGGGTCCTTGCCTCCCATTTCAGTGTCACTGGGCAGGAACAACAGGTTCACAGGCTCTTAGCTCAGGGGCGGGGGCTGCCGTCCGAGCCGAGCAACTGCCCCGGGCCTGGGTCCCACGGCCTCCCAGGTTCTTCTCCGGGACCGAGACCAGTGCAACCGCGCAGGCACAGTGCACTCTGTGGCCAGGCAGCCCCAGACACGGTCACCTCCTCCCAGGCCGGGGGAACAAAAGGGACCGGGCTTGGGAGGGCGGGTCGCGATCACGTGCTCCCCCTCCCTGCCGCCGTGGCCCCGCCTGGCGTGAAGGGGCCTCGGGCGCCCTCTGCCGGCCCGGGGGCTCCTCCAGGAAGCAGGTGGCAGCCGCGGGGCCTGGGATCACCAGCTCCTCCTCCAGCCCTCAGGCCTGGTGGGTGCCTGTGTGTTCTCTGTGTTTGCCAGGGTGTGTGTGTCTGTGAGTGCACACAAACGTGTGGGTGTGCGCATGTGCCTCCGTGTGTGCATGTATCTGTGTGCATGGATGTGCGTGTCTGTGTGGGTGTCTGTGGCTATATTTTACATGTGTCTGTATGTGTGTGTGCATGTATCAGCATATGTGGACACCTGCGCCTGCATCTGTGTATGCAGGTGCCAGTGTGTATGCAAGTGTCAGTGTGTGAAGGTATATGGATGCATGTCTGTGTGTGCATGTGTGTCTGAGGGTGCATCTCTGGGTGTGTGTTTCTGTGTATATGTGTTTCTGGGTGTGTCCATGTGACTGCATGTCTGTGTGAGACTACGTGTCCATGCACACATCTGTCTTCCAGCACACATCTGTCTCCCAGGGCTTGAGCGTGTGGGGTGTGAACGGAGCCAGGCTTAGGCTTGGGCAAGCTTCCCTGAGCCTTCATTTGTTCAACTGGGAGCATCCTGGTGAGGTGGTCTCTGGAGTGGACAGCTCACAAGGACATCAGCTGGTGGCTGGGAGGGGCAGTGTTGTCCTCTGGTCACTCTCAGGTTCATTCTGTGCCTGCAAGGAGAGACAGATGAGAATAGTGAACTGAGTTCCAGCCCCTAAGGAGTACTGCATGTGAACAATTATAATCTAGCATGATAATTAAGCTGATGACTGCACTGGAGGTGCCTGCCAGATGTGGGGAGAGTCCAGGGAAGGCCTAAGTTGGCCTGGAGCAGTCCTGGAGGGCTCCATGGAGGAGGTGAGCCTGAGGTGAGACTCGAGGAATAAGTAAGAGACTTGGACAGGTGGGCAACGTAGGGGAGGCTCAGGGCAAGGAGAGCAGAGAATCAGAGTGGAAGGGAGGTCACACAGGGAGAGCCAGGGGCCTGCTGGGGGTCCTGTGGGAGGCAAGGCCAGAGGTGGGGCAGGCACACGGTTCCAACATCGGCCGGTGGCAGGCGGGGTCAATGCATTCCTCTGGAGGAATCGACAGAGGAAGGAGACTATGGTTCTTACTTCTGAGGTGGGTGGGCACCAGCTCAGGCACCCCTGCCCATCGCCAAGAAGCACCCAGGGTGCTAACCCTGACCACAGGCCCTCAGCCCTGGGCCCCAGAGCCCGGTGGAGGCCTGGGTGCTGCAGGAATCCTCCTGGCTCCTCCTTCTGAGACCAGCGGTGCCCACGTCATGCCAGCTGCCACGGTCTCTGGGAGCCTTTGGCCATCAATGCCTCCTCTGTGGCCTGGGATGGTGGGCCGGGTGAGGCCCTGGGCCCCAGCCAGCCTGGTCCCCTCGCGGGGTGGCACCAGGCTGGCCTCTGTGGCACTGGCCTCAGGCTCTTAAGTAGGCATTCTCTACCCCAAGGAAGGGCTGTCCCTGAAGCCCCCCACCGAGGCCAGGGGCTGTGCTCACATGTGGAAAACGCCTCTGATCACACACTCACACGGGCTCGGCGAAATGGGGGCAGGCCACACCCTTGGGTGTGGGAGATTTACAACTTCATTTTTCTATCCTCCAATGACCCTTGTGTGTTGTCCCATTCTGCCGAGATGGCAGAAACAATCTATAACCTGCAGAGTGCTGGCTCCTGGCCCCCACCCTGCCTTTTTCCCTGGTTGTACCCAGGCCTTGCATTAGGGGCTCTGGGGGGCCTCAAAGTGGTGAGCCCCTTCTACCACCCCACCCTTCCTTCCTGCCCTCCCAGAAGCCCTTCATGACCTCGCTCCAAGCTTGGGCTCTGGGATGCCTCCTTCTGCTTCTAGATCCCGGCCACATGCCATTGCTCCCCTTGGGAACCCATCAACATCCTCACTGTCTCCAGCCCCCTGCCCTAGTCTCCCCAGGAAGGGAGGTGAGCATCACCCTTGCGGGTCAGGAGCCTGTGCCCCGTCCGGCCACCCCTCCCGCCTCCAGAAGTCCCCTCCCAGGGAGCCCAGGCGCCAGGTGCTTGCTGAGGGTTGAGGGCATTACATCCTCTAACCCTCTCCACACACCTGTGGGGGAGGTCACTGTCCTGCCCCTAGGTTACAGCTGAGGGGACAGAGGCCCTGAGAGGCTCCATCACTGGCTCAAGGTCAGGACTGGAACCTGACCCAGGCCCGCCCCACCCAGGACCCCTGACGTCACCCCTACACTAGGGCTGAGGTCTCCCCACTGCCCTGCCCATCTTGTTGCTTCTCACCCGGGATCTTTTAAGACTCCCACCAACTCCAGGATAAACCCCCGGGCGTGACCCCCTGCCTCTGTGCGCGCTCACTCCCACCCACAAGCCTTTGCCCAGCCTCCCCACCTCCTTGGGCGGCCCTTGCTTCCCTCCCACCACCCCCAGTCTCATTCTTGGCTTTGAGGAGGAGGGGTGAGCTGTCCAGAAGCCCCAGGGCTCACAGCTGCTCCCCAGAGCTCCCCCTGGCTCCTGGGGGGCTGGCCAACAGAAGCCCAAGGGCCCCCAGGGGTGCAGGTCACGGGCTGACCCTCTTCTGGAGCAGGTGTTGGCACTAGCTCAAGCAACAAGTGAAAGAAGCAGCGGCGGTGGTGGTGGTGCGGGTGCCCAGGTGCTGCCATCCCCTCCCGGTGCTGCCTCCTGGCCGCCAGGAACCGTTGCTAGGCTGGCACACGGGCAGCACACACTCTTGTACACGAATAGGCTGACAGCTGCGCCCACAGCCCACAGGGCAGGAGCTGCTGTGGGATGGGGCGTCGCCTTGCCCGGGGGGCCACCAACAGGCCAGAGGGTCTCTAGGGGCAGGGGAGAGAGGGGACAGGCCAAGCAGGGCCCTGGAGCCACCGGGGGAAACCCTTCCACTAACCTCCAGGTGGGGGTGCCCAAATGGGGGTGGGGTCCCAGCTGGCATTCCCCAGCCTTATTTATCTGCAGCCGGAATGCCGGGCAGCCAGGGGCTCTCCTGGCATTTCTGGATGCCAACAAGTTGAGGGGAGCCTCCAGGCCACCATACCCAGCCTTTCTGCCCCTTTGCCCCTGTGGGGAGGATCCAGGAACAGAGGACTTTTTCAGACTCAGAACTGGGGTCCCCTCCCAGTTCTCCTGAGCCCCTGGCCACCCCAGGGACCTGGAGCCTCAGAGGCTCAGAGCTCCTCCCAGGAGGCCCTCAGGTTCCATCAGCCTCCACTGGGCTCAGGCGCTTCCTGTGGATTTCCCTGGGGCTGCTCTCGGGACGTGGCCTGAGTGGGAGGATTTGAGCCTCGGGCCCAGATGGGGGGTCACCAGCCTGGGCCCTTGCTGCCCTCCACTGCTGCAGTCCTGGCAAGGTCCTCTGGGAGCAGATTCATGTGCTGGGGGTGGGTAGGGGGGGCCCGAGTGGGGGGCGGGGGAGGAAGGGGCACCATTCTGGGCAGACTCTTCAGCTGGCAGAGGCTCCTGCCAAGACATTTCCCCGCCCCGCCCCTCCATTTATTATCAACTTGGGGTTTGTGTGCAAACACCAGCTGGTCTCTTTTGTCATCTCCCCTCCCCCTTTCTCTGGGCCCCCCACCCCCAACGACTACCCAACTGGCTCTTCCTTCTCAGGCTCTACCTGCCCCCCCCACACAGCTGATTTAGAAGCTGTTACCCCCAGGACTGCCCTGGGAGGTGAGGTGGCCCCTGCCCATCCTTGGCCCATGGCTCCTAAATTCTGCTCCAGCATCTCAAGAGTTGATATTAAACCATCTGGCAAGACAGAAGCACAGAGGGCAAGTGTCTGATCCAAGGTCACACAGCAGGGAAGTGCAGAGCTCAGGTGTACTCCTTCGCAGAGCATTTGCAGAGCCACTAATTCTCCGGCCTTGACCACCCCTCAGGTGGGCACCAGGACTGGCATCTGCTTTTATTAGGGTCCTGGGAAGGTGGTCCCCACACCCAACCTCCTTGCCTAGGCCAAGAGCTTCAACTGACGTGATGGGTATGTGCCCGAACTGCCAGGAGGGGCTAGGAGAGGAAAGTGGGCAGGTTGGGTGGCAGGGCCCTGCCAGTTACACCCAGGAGATAAGACTGAATGCTGAGAGCAGTGGGTGGGGGGTCTGCTGCAGGCAGACCCTGTGGACTGCAGAGAGCAAGGAGGTCATGTAGGAGGCCAGGCAGAAAGGGGGATGGGGCATGGGGCAGGTGGGGTGGGGGGAGTGGGGGTGACACCAGGTCTCTGGCCAGGACAATGGTGACGATGATGGCACTTTGCAGAGAGGAGCTGGTGAGGACTTTGAGTCTGGGACAAAGTGGGTTTGAGATGCCTGAGGGATGTCTAGGCGAGGACAGGGCTGAGAAATCCACATAGATTGGGGTCCTGGAGAGGATGCAGAAGTAAAGGGAGAAGGGGACTGAGGGTGAGTCCCGAGCAGAAGGCACAGAGGGCAGAGGAGGGGATTCCAAGGAAAGGGAGAGCAAGATGAATCCAGGGGTCTTCCATCGATTGAGGGGGTGGGGGAAGTCTGTGGCATGTGGGGTGCTGTGACTCCTTATTAGACACTCTGTCTTTTGCCTGTCTTAGCTCTTTTAGGCCTTACAACAGCCCAGGAATAACAGCTGCCAGCAACACCATCAGTATCCCCAATTCACAGATGAGAAAACCGAGGCTCCAGTTTCTAAGTGGCAGAGCCTCCCCACATTCTCGCAGGAATGTGCTGTGTGGCCCTTGGAGCCTCTGTGGTGAGAGCTTGTTGCTGCTCTTTGCGGAGACAAGACACATACGGCGGGAGCCCCGCTGCGTCTCCCCCGCCTCAGGGAGCTCCCTACTGGGGTATGCGACGTTAGAGGGGCGGGGGCCACGTGCTTGGTGCGGGCCGGAGGGCAGGCACCTGCGACTCCAGAGGCATCACCCAGACGGCACTCCGAAACTGGATCTGGAAGAAAGGCCCCGGGTTGGTTAGGTGGATGTTTCAGGCACGGCGGGGATGGGGGGCAGCCTGCGCACAGGCCAGGAGGCGCGCGCGAGAGGAAGTCCGCGGCCCAGGAAGGAAAGGTGGGACCCGGCTGGCCCCCTGCCCAGGCCTGGGGCTCACGAGCACCCCCGCCTGTGGCCAAGGCTCGCCCTCTAGAAAGCGCTTTTCTGGAGCTTTGGCCAGGCCCTTCGGGGCCCCTGGGGCAGCCGCGGGCACACGAGCATGCAAGGCCGCTAGCAGGCCTGTGCTTGGCGGCGGGCGTGCCCTGCACACGCGCGCGCGCCTACAGTCCAGTCCGCGCGGGCCGGAAATGGCAGGCCCCGAGGCCCGGAGCCGGTCGGCGGGTGGGCGCGCCTGGGCCAGCACAAAGGAGGCGGCGGGGGCGGCTGGTGCTGGTTGCGGGCCTGGCCGGGTCGCGATGGGCCCCGGGACCGGCGCGGGCTCCTCGCCGCCCCGCCCCTGGCGGCCGAAACCCGAGCCCGGAGCAGCGGCCCGGGGACCCGCCCGCGCCCCGCCATCTGCCCGGGGGCGGGGCGCAGGCCGGAGTCGGGTTCCTGCCCCTCCCCAAGCCGGGCCACCTGGGCGCAGGCCCTCCCCTCGCCGCCGCCCGCCCCCCTCAACGTCCCTTCGTTGCCCTCGGCCCAGCTACACAGGAGGGCCGCGGGGATCACGGGGAAAGGCGCGAGGGCACAGGAAGCTGCCCCTTCCGGGGTCCTGGCCGGGGCCTGGTGGCTGGACTGGGAGAGGGGTCAGAGAACCAGGGACGCTCAGAGGGCGGGCTGGGGGTGGGAGCGGGTAAAACCCATAAGTGAGGGAGGTGGTGGGCACAGGGGAGGG
>PVKY010013459.1:0-11018 GCA_004027775.1 Bradypus variegatus | reverse complement strand
AACTTCAATGTGACATATAAACTATGTTCCTATACTCCATTATTCCTCCACCTTTATGTAGTTCTTGTCAAAAATTACATATTTTTCTTTGATACCAACTTAACTTCAATGTGACATATAAACTATGTTCCTATACTCCATTATTCCTCCACCTTTATGTAGTTCTTGTCAAAAATTACATATTTTACATTGAGTCCAAAACCACTGATTTATCATTATAGTTTATGTATTTTAGATCCTGTAGGAAGTAAATAGTGGAGTTACAAATCTAAAATTCAGTAGTATTGGTATTTATGTTTACCATGTGATCTTTAGTGGTACCCTTTATTTCTTCATGTAGTTTCAGTCAGTTGTTTAGTGTCCCCTCCTTTCAGCCTGCTCCACTCCCTTTAGCATTTCTTGTAGGACTGATCTGGAAGTCCCTCAGCTTCTTTTCTCTGTCGATAGGGCTCCCTTTAGTATCTGAAGTAGGGCAGGTCTTTTATTAGCAAAATCTCTCAGCATTTGTTTGTCTGTGAAAAATTTAAGCTCTTCCTCAAATTTGAAGGAGAGTTTTGCTGGATAGAGTATTCTTGGTTGGAAACTTTTCTCTCTCAGAATTTTAAATGTGTCATGCCACTGCCTTCTTGCCTCTGTGGTGGCCACTGAGTAGTCACAACTTAGTCTTAATGTTGTTTCCTTTGTATGTGGTGAATTGCTTTTCTCTTGCTGCTTTCAGAACTTGCTCCTTCTCTTCAGTATTTGACAGTCTGATCAGAATATGTCTTGGAGTGGGTTTATTTGGATTTATTCTACTTGGAGTTCACTGGGCATTTATGCTTTGTGTATTTATATTGTGTAGAAGGTTTGGGAAGTTTTCCCCAACAATTTCTTTGAATACTCTTTCTTTCTAGATCTTTACCCTTCTCTTCCCCTTCTGGGACACCAATGAGTCTTAAATTTGGACAATTTTATTTTATCTATCATATCCCTGAGATCCATTTTGATTTTTTTAATTTTTTTCCCCATTCTTTCTTTTGTTCTTTCATTTTCTGTTTTGTGGTCTTTGAGGAGGCTGAGTTGTTGTTCAGCTTCCTCTAATCTTGTATTATGAGAATCCAGAGTCTTTTTAATTTAGTCCCCAGTTTCTTTTATTTCCCATAAGATCTTCTGTTTTTTTATTTACTCTTGCAATTTCTTCTTTATGCTCTTCTAGGGTCTTCTTCATGTCCTTTATATCCTGAGCCATGCTCTTCTTGCCTGTCTGAAATTCTTGATTAATTGTGCCAAGGACTATATGTCTTCTGATCTTTTGATTTGGGTGTTTGGGTTTGGGTTCTCCATATCATCTGGTTTTATCATATGCTTTAAGATATTCTGTTGTTTTTGGCCTCTTGGTATTTGCTTTCCTTGATCCCTAATTTGACAGAACTGCAGCTTGGTGGCATACACTTTCTATAACTAACTAGCAGATGGTGTCCGTGAGTCACCTATTCCCCTCAAGTCAGTTTTCCCCCACTTTGTAGTGTGTGGGGGTCTGATTCTTGTGGGGTCCAATTGGTGCACCAAGATTGGGTGTGTTGCTGGTGCGGTCCTCCCTGAATGTGGGGCGTGTGTCTGGGTGCTTAGGCAGGCAGGGCAGCTTTAATAATCAAACCTCCCAGGTATTCCTGGAGATTTAAGGCTGTTACTGGAGCCTAAGTCGTCTTTTCAGTCTTTCCACCAAATGTCTCTGCCGCTGACCCACAAGTCCTTGGTATTTGTGTAGGGTCCCTGGGATTTCCAAGTGGTTCCCCCTTCCCAGCTGTGCTCTTCCAGGACTTCTGCTGAGGGAGGGCTGCGCCACATCACTAGTGCGCACCAGCCCGCCAGGGAAGCTCTGGGTCGCTGGACCGTGCAGGGGCGCTCCCAGCCTGCTTCAAAAAAAAAAAAAAATTGAATGGGACATGTTAACTTCCCCCTTTTTGCACAGCTCCTCCCTCCCAGCTCCGGGACAATCAGCTGTGGGTGTATTAAAGGCCACTGTCAATGGCCAATACTGTGGCTTGTGTGTAGTGGTGTGGGAAAGATTTCCCTATCACACTGGGTTTCTTGGTGCAGCCCTGGGCTGTGGGTCTGGCCCTGGGCAGGAGCGTCCTCTGCCCGCTGGGGAGATGGCTACAAGAATGTGGTTGTTTTTTTTTTTTCTCCTTTTGGCTCCCCTCTGCTCCTCTGGTCTCGAGACAGCAGCGGGTGTGGGAAGGGATAATGAATACGATTATTGACTTTTCACTTTGGTTTATTCATTCACCTGTTGATGCAATAAACATTGGGATCTAGAGATCCCATGCTAAATGCTGTGTTAAAAATGTCAGGAAAATTCTTTCTTCCCTTCCCTTTCTTCCTTCCCTCTCAAATAATCATGCATTGAAAATCAAATTTTAATTTTGGAACACTTTGCTACATTTAGAGAACTGTGCTTCATGTATTCTGCAATCAGAATGAACTTTTTTGTTCTAGCAAAAAGATAGAATGAAGACTAAAATGTAAGAAAGATTAGTTCCCAGTTACTGCAATTTAAAACTTTTTATTATCTTCTGCAGGTTCACCTTCCTTCCTGTACAGTATTTTCAAACTTTCCAGTAGTTAAAAAGAAGAATATTTCTCTTGTTCATACCATGGATTTTTCCCCCAGAAGTGGATATTTTGCCTTGGGGAATGAGAAGGGCAAGGCTTTGATGTATAGGTAGGTTTTATTTACATTTAAAAGTCAGAGTTACTGTGAACTGCTTTTGAAAACATGAAGAGAGACTGATATATTTGTAGCCTTTAATAACTTGTAGACTGTTCAGCTTGACGCTCATCTTCATTATCCAGCAAAATGTGCATTTTTCTTTTATAAAATGTTGCCAGCAGGAAGTTCACCTGGGGATTTTTTTTTAATTTGTAAGCTGTATTTTGAAAATGTCAGATTGAGGGAAAGTAGCCACTGTTTAATGATACTGCCAGTTTCTTGGTTCCTTATGTTTAGATTAACCTTTGTTGATTTGACAATTCACTTATTTAAGTGATTTTTTAAAAAGGTGTTTCTTTCCCTGCAGCTGTAAGCTGTAACTAAAGGATGTTAACCACAAATATAACCAAAAGTTAGATGCTCTGTCCAGGTTTTTTCTGCATCCAACACTCTTGGCTATAAAACAGGAACAAAGAAAATCTAATTGCCTCATGGCTAGAAGATATAGGTGACAAGGTAGATCTTCAGGGAGAATCGAAGAGCTTTTTGTAGGAAACCTGTGACTTAAATCATAGTCTCCTTTCCTCACTCCTTTGTGTGGTAATGAATGCTATCCAGGACTCTGTGTCTGTGTGTGTATACTTTAGGGAAGGCCTGCTTTCAAAATAAACTGAAATTTGGGTGAAGAAAAGGAGTATAAATTGTTTTTGAGGAGATATTTGTGAAAAGAGAAATAGCAAACACTAATATGTTTTTAAGTTCTACTCACTCAAAGGAAAATAGGTTCTTCCAGAAAAATTGAAAATTCTGTCTAATTTCAGATCATTTTTGGAGTGGTTCTCTATCTCAGGATTTTATAAAAGGATGCAGATTCCTATTGTACTTTGAAATTCTCTTCCAAAGCTTTGGTTTAAAATGATAATTTAATTTTTTTTTTCTTTAAGCAAGGCTCAAAGGCCATCAGGTATTTCACCAGAACATTGCTCTTTAGAATGAGACACTGTTTCTAGCTATGCTAGCAAATAGACAACATTTCTGTGGGGTGTGACTGATCATGTGTTTCATAGACCTCAGTTTGAGGTGTTGGAGCAAGCTTAGTGCTCTTCTCTAAAATCTGAGGTATTGGGATCCTTCAAAAGGTTTGGTGGAGAAGACCGAACCTTGCTGCCTGGTGAGAATGATTGTGATTACTGCCGTTTTTGTTTTTTGTTTTCACATAAAATATTACCATGAAAAGAATAATTAAATCTTGCCATTCAGTGATCTGATTAACAATATTGTGTGGGTAATTGCAAAGTTGTTTAGATGACTTATGATTACTTTTTCAGGTTGCACCATTACTCAGACTTCTAAAGGGATTATTTGAAGTAAGGAAATCCTTTTTATTATTTCTACAGGCTTTAGGGTTACACCCATTGCTGGCAATTGGCAAAAGAAATTACATTGGTTATCTTTGTTTCTGTGTCCCTGGGTTGCTGCATCTTTACTTGGGGGCTTAGGTGGAAGTAGATAAGGAAAGGTCTAGCTATACTTGAATTTCTTATCTTAAATCATGACAGTCTGACTCTGTTTGAGATCAGATCTCTAATAATTGTGTTCAGTAGTGAGCATCAAAAATGTAATTACTGAATGTGTTTAATCTACAAAAGAAGAATATTTAGCCGAGAGATAGCTTTCTTCAGATAGAGTTACAATTTGAGTTCAAATGCTTCTATTTTGTATATGTTTCTTGAGTGATTACAAATGGCTTGCTCTATGTCATGCTAGCTAATGTCTGGCTCTTAGATTTGCTGCCCAATATTGAAAATAGGAAGAAATGCTTCCCTTCCCATGGCTTGATCTTTGACCTGAGATATGGTGGTGGTTTTGCGGTTGAGTGTCACAGTTGGCTTCTTAATCACAATTGACTGTTGGCCTTGCCTGAGCTTCATCAGTGTTAGTAGAGACTGCTGGAGTGCATAGGCAGATAGATTTTTTTGAAGCTAGAAGAATTTTGAGAAAAGCTTTAGTCAGGTGGGGAAAGCAGCCCAGCTGTCCTGCCTCCCAAATTGCATTGCCCCTACTTGTTGTTTGTTGATGAGGCCACTGTTCATTAGGTATGTAATTTCTCCTGTTCTTTCCTCAGATCCAGTTGAGCCACAAGAGAAGCCCATCCTGATTCAACTTTCCAGAAACTTTCCTGAATGTGTGATAATAGATGGTAATTTATTGAGTCAGCTGTGTTTATTTACATTAACAGAAATGTCTTAATAAACACATGGTGGCTTCTGTTTGAAAATAAGTGTATGTGGTTCTCCCCCCCACACACACAAACATGGATGCATTCATTTTAATAAATGTGTGTAGTCAAAAATAATATATGCAGATATGCTCATACTTCACAGTTAACCCTGATTATTATTTCCCCCTTTCCTAGCATAGATCTCTCTATGTTTTAGGATGTCATCCAAGCATGGAGGTCAGTGGGGTTCAGAGGGGAAATCTCACGGAGTGAATTTTGAACTTCCAAGTCTTCCTAGAATGGTGATTGTGGAAACAAAATGACTTTTCTGGGCTTTGCACTTCAAATAGTGGTCACTCTTACTTGGCAGGGTTGGGGGGTGGGGCAGGAGCATAGGAAAATCCAATATACTTGTCTTGATTTTTAGCCACTCCCCTTGTTAGAAATGTTCATTGCAACAGCTTAAATATTGCATTTATTTAGATTGCAAGATTGACCATTGCTACCATAATTCTTTATGGTGTAGCCTTGCTTTAGATTAGTCCTTACATTTCTTATACTTGACACTATGTCATGTATTTATTTAAGTAGAGTTCAAGGGAATAAGGGGTGAGTTGTGAGAAGCTTCAAGTGGGTCAAATAATTTTCACTTCACCTTCCTGCCAAAACAAAGGAGATTTACCTACGTATAGTTAAAAGCACAATTATAAAATGTGCTTTCATCAGTTACAGCAAATGTACCACACCAATGCAAGGTTTTAATAATAGGGTAGTATATGGGAATCCTGTATTTTAGGTATGATTGCTCTGTAAACCCACAACTTCTCTTAAAAAAAAAACAACTAAAAAAAAAAAAAAGAGAAGTCAGAGTAGAAGGAGTTTTTCTAATGACAGAGAGTGGCTCTACCCAGAAAAGTTATAGCTCCCACTTAACTATATTTAAACAGAAAGGTCAGTAGAGGGTACCTTCAGTGTCCAGGGCCCTTCCAGGTCTATTGGGAATGACCTAAAGCAGTCTAATAATAGGTGTGAGCTGTTGTTAATATCCCAACATCAGTCTGAAACAATATTTTCTATTGAGATGGGCTATTGCTATATAATTGTGGAACCTTCCCTTCTCTCCTTTGTCAGCATTACCGTCCTTAGCAAATAACAGAGTCGTAATACTTGAAAGCCGTTGGCTTGTTAGTGCTATTTCTCTTTTGAGTTGCTAGAGGGCAGCATTGGATTAGAGGAGTAATCGAATGCTAGGCATTTTGTAGTTTTTTACCATCACCTTTAGCTTGGGCTGAATCATTCTTTCAGAAATGGACACCAAGCCTTATATATTCTTATTTGACATATGGGTTTCCGTTTCTAAAAGCTTGGAGATTTATAGTAATTTATCATTCTAGAGAAAATGATGGAGAGTTGAAATTTTAACCCTATTTTCTTAAAATCTCTAGACCATTTTTATATACCACTAGGAGGGGCATAAAGAATTCTCAGTTCCAATGTCCAAAATAGACTAATGTACTGTCTTTTCTACAGGCAGAGATGATGCTACCAATCAGTCTTTTAATTGTTTTTTCCCCCTCCTCAGTGGGAGTTAGGAATTTGAGTCAGGCCAGCATGGCTTTTCCAGTGCCCAGCTTACTTTTAGTGAGATGAGAGCCACAATCATGAATTCATTTATTAAAATTCATTAGCATTCCAGGAAGATGGCAGATTAGGAGAGACAGCAAAATTCTCCTCCGTGGAAAACACTAGATAAAGGACAGAAAGTGCTCAGAAGGGCAGTTCTGGGGTTCCTGCTGTGTACTTGGAGAAGCTGACAGACTGCATTTAAGACCGGAGAGTATTTGGCCCAGAACGCCATTGGGGAATGGGCAGTTGGAGCCTGCTGATGAGCATAGACGGGAGCAGCCTTTTATGCTCTGGGTATCCTCCTCAGTACTTGGCTCAGGTCATAACCTTTCGCCAACCTGTGGCCAAGAGCCCCCATGCCAGTGACGGGTGGTGGGAGTAGGCAGGTGAGCTTGGAGGGGGGCGGGTTTCCATGCTCTGTGCATCCATCTTTGCAGTTGGGTGGGGAGATGACCCTTTGCGGCCCTGTGGTCAAGAACTTCCTTGAGGGAATTCAGGATTTGGTGGGTTTTGACAGCATCCACTCTTCCTCCACAGACTCCTGCAGTTTGCACAGCCTAGAGGCAAGGGTGCCACATGAAGTGCCAGGAGCCCTCCCCCAATCCCAAGGATTTGCAGACACACAGCAGACAGGGACTGTAGGGCATTTCAGCTGGAAGGTGAGATGCGCAGCTCTGCAGCCCCAGAGTACTTCACCCGCAGCCCTGGGAACGGCTGGGTCCACTGTGTCCTGGAGCAGGCTCCCTGCCAAACTGCAGAGCACACCTCCCACCCACAGGGCTGCCAGTCCCCAATGCACATGGAAAATTGGTGAACTAATTGGACTTCCACAAGGTTTAGACCCCCCCACAGTGCATAGATGAAATTGGGAGAGAACTGGCTTGATGGTAAGAAGTGGCTCAAGAACACCACCTGCTGGTAGGTCAAGGAATGTGCACTCCACAAAGCTGTAGCTCTGTCAAATTATAGATAAGTGTTCAAATAAGTCTGCATATCCTAAAAGAGCCCTATCAAGTAAATGTCAAGAAGCCAAAAACAACAGAATTATAAAGCATACAAAGTAGCCGGAAGATATGGATAACCCAAACATCCAAATTCAAAAGCCTGAGGGAACACAGAACTTGGAGCAATTAAAGAAGTACACATAAACATTGATGTCATGGCTCAGGATATAAAAGACATGAAAAAGACCTTAGAAAAGAATATAGGGCAAGGTGGCATACAGAGGTATGGGATTTAAGTTAATCCTCTAGAGCAGCTAGTGAATAGTCAAGAACAATTAGTAAATAGTCTGGATCAACTGTTGGGGAACCTCCATGACTGGCTGAGATGGCAGCATAGAATTGTAAGTAAAGCTCCCCAAACTGTGGAGCTGCACCCCTCCCCCACAGGTATGGCAGGCTGAGCTGCAACATCCCCTGTGGAAAATAGAAGCGGATTACCTGGAGTGACAGAAAGTAACTCAACCAAGCTCCAGTTCCAGTTTTAATTAACAAATTTAACTATTGAATACAAGCTACAAGCACAGATAATCTGGAGCACGCAGGAAAGGAACCTGGGATTTCTGCCGGCAGATAGGAAGTGGGGTTGATGGGAAAAAATGTACATAAATATAAACAAAGGCTGAGCTCAGGATACTGGAAAATGTGTCCCAAGAAAAGTGGCACAGAGAACCGGGTACCAACACTGGTCGACCGGTGAAACTGGGGGCTGGGAACTGGCTCTGAAAAGGTGCTTTCTCTCTTTTCCTTTTTTTCTCTCATTCTAAGTGGCTCATTAAAGAAAGCCTCAGGCATTTTCAATTGTCAGCACTGAACCAGGCAAAGGTGTAGTTAACAGAGCCAGAGAGACAAAGGAGAAATTCAAATGTAGAAGATACCTCCTTAAAAGGTGTATCTTGCCTAAGTAAAGGGGGGTGGGGCCCAGCTCAAGTGGCTGCCCCCTACCCCCCCAACAATTCAGACCCCAGTGCCGGGAGTGGGGGGAGGCAGAAACAGCATAATTTTGGCTTCTGACCCCCTTGGCCCTGGCCAGGAAGGGTTCCCCAAGAAGAAACTACAATTCTTTATATCAGTGGGGAGCTACAGGCTGACAAATGCCACCTGCTGGGCAGGATAGGAAAAGCACAGAGTCTAAAGGCCTCACAGGAAAGCCTCATAATTTGCTGGGTCTCACCCTCAGGGAAGCCTGACACTAAATACAGCCTTCTCCTAAGATCTGGGCCTATTTGGTGTGGGAAAATCTATTGGGGTAATCAAGGAAACCAGATGCCTAGACAACAAAAAGTTATGAATCACATTAGGAAAAATGAAGATATCGCCCAAAGGAACACACACTTCATCTGAGATAGAGGAAACAACTAATTATTAATCAACAAATTAAATCATCCCAAAAATCAAATCAATGAATTGAGGGAAAATATGGCAAAAGAGATGAAGGATATAAAGAAGACATTGGGCGAACATAAGGAAGAACTCAAAAGTCTGAAAAAAAAATTGGGAATGAAAGGCATAATACAAGAGATGAAAAACATAATGGAGACATAAAACAGATTTGAAGAGGCAAAGAAAAGATTCATGAATTGGGGAACAGGACATCTGAAATCCTACACACAATAGAACAGATAGGGAAAAGAATGGAAAAATACGCAACATCTCAGGGAATTGAATGACAACATGAAGTGCATGAATCTATGTGTCAAGGTTGTCCCAGAAGAAGAGATGGGAAAAGGGGCAGAAACAGTAACAGAAGAAAGAATCACAGAAAAATTTCCCATCTGTTATGAAAGACTTAAAATTATAGATCCAAGAAGCACAGTGTACCCCAAACAATAGATCTGAATAGACCTACACCGAGACACTTAATAATCAGATTCAATTGTCAAAGACAAAGAGAGAATTCTGAAAGCAGCAAGAGAAAGCGATCCATCACATACAAGGGAAGCTTGATAAGACTGTGTGGCAAATTTCTCAGTAGAAGACATGGAGGTGATAAGCTGTGGTGTGACATATTTAAGATACTGAAAGAGAAAAAACTGCCAACCAAGAATTCTATATCTGGCAAAACTGTCCTTCATAAATGAGGGAGACTGTATACCATGGATGATTGTATGTTATGTGAATGTGTTTCAATAAAACTGAATTAAAAAAAAATAGATTCCTGCTTTCATTCCACCATGTCCAGAGAACCTACTCTCTGAGGTCTCTCTTCTTGTAAATTGATGGAGGTTTGTTTTCTGGCTAAGCCTCAGGTTTATCCTGGAAGATGTTTCCTATGCACCCCAAAAGAATGTCCATTCTGTCGATGTTCAGTGGAGTGTTCTCTAGTTGTCTGGTAGTGGTAGTATTGGTTTTCTAGTGCTGTTTGAGACTGACTGACTTTTTGGTCAAAAGTAGCAGAGCACTTTATTTTTAAGGTAATGATGGCTCTGTAGAGATTCTGTCTGCTTGGAGTACTCATTTTATTAACATTCTCCTTCCCGTGGGTCAGGCTAATGAGTGGCTTCTGACTTTTATTCATTAAAATAAATCAATAAATTTTGAAAAGGCATGTGGCTGCATTCAGTGAATACTTCTAGCATGTGCTCATTTTCTCTTTCATGCACTTTGGCCCTTTGTAGTGTTGTTTTCTTTCTGTCTCCTGTGTGTATATTAAATCTTAAGAAGGAAGAAGTGATGAGTGAGTTTCTTTTCAAAAATCTTCAGTGGAGTATACATATAGTGAAATAGCAACACATCCCAAAGTAATTTGAGTGGAAAAGAAAAACACATATTCAGGGCCCCCCTGAGGAGCTAGGGGATGATGTGGAGGTGTTGGACTTCCTCACCTGGATTGTTGCTGATCTTCTCATAAACATTGGGGACTGACAGCTTAGCATGCTGAGCCTTCTGTCTTGAGGCTTGCTCCTATGAAGCTTTTTACCACTAAGAAGAGGTTAAACCTGCTTATAATTGTGCCTAAGTATCTCCCCTAGTGCCTCTTTGTTGCTGAGATGTGACCTGACTCTAATTAAGCCACCTCAGCCGGTGATCTCACTGCCCTTGCCCCTATGTGGGATCTGACCCCCAGAGGTGTAAATCTCCCTGGAACATAGGATATGACTCACGGGGATGAATCTGGACTCAGCATCATGGGATTGAGAACATCCTCTTGACCAAAAGAGAGATGCTAAATGAAACAAAATAAAGCCTCATTAGCTGAAAGATTTCAAATGGAGTTGAGCGGTCACTCTGGTGGACCTTCTTATGCACATTTTAGGTTTTAATGTATTGGAATAGCTAAAGTAAATACCTGAAACTACCAGAGTCCATCACCGTACCCTTTACTCTTTTTTTTTTATTCAGTTTCATTAAAACACAATCACATACAATCATCCATGGTATACAGTCAGCTGTTCACAGTATGATCATCTAGTTATGCATTCATCACCACAATCTATTTCTGAACATTTTCCCCACATCAGAAAGAATCAGAACAAGA
>PVKY010013458.1:0-11012 GCA_004027775.1 Bradypus variegatus | reverse complement strand
CCTCTCGGGACCAGGCTCAGCACCCAGGGCGGTGAGCAGCACCTGCTGTTTGCTCCGTGTTTAGTCTGTGCTGGTGAAGTGGGGGCCCAGGGCAGCCTGTCTGCTTCTCACTTCTCCTGCTCCGGGATTTATTAGGGTGGCTTGTCCAATTTGTGCTCCTCCACATAGCAACTTCATCGTAAGTGGGGTCTTTTTGATCTTAGAACGTCCCAGCTGGAAAGATTTTACAGCAGGTTTCTGATCCGGGTCCACGGCTTTGGGGGATAGAAATTATGTGCGAAGTTTTGTTAGTAGGGGCACTTTTCCTAGGGAAAGTCTCTCAAGCTTTCGTCAGAGCCTTAAAGGATTTAGTGACCCTTTAAGTTGCAACAATCACCAAATAAAGCCTCCCAAGAGTCATGAACTCATTTTCCTAAGCGTGTTCATACAGAGAACAGCAGAATTTAGATCAGCCCTGGATTAGAGGGGGAGGGTGCGGTGGAGCTGCTGCTACGTCCAATCACATCAATATTTACTTCAATAAACACTTCATTTACTAAAATTCAAAATGAAACAAAAAATATTGTCTTTGACAGTACCTGACTATTTACTTTATCCATTATAGTAGGAGTTCTGATTGACTTTTTAAAAGTATTTGTGCAATAAAAATGAAAACAAAAAACAACAAAACCATAGGACTGTAAAACACAAACAGGGAACCCAATGTAAATCATGCACTAGAGTTAGTGGTACAATCTAATAATATTCTTTCATTAATTGTAATAAATATATCACACTAAGGCAAGGTGTTAAGAATTTGGAGGGGGGATGGCATATGGGAACTCTATTTTCTGTAAACCTACAACTTCTCTAATAAAAAAAAGTATGTGTAAATAATATGCACTTTTTTATTTTGTTCCTTTTTGACCTACCTATGGGTTTCTTCTCCTAAGACCTGAATCTGGAAATGCAATAGTGAGGAACTAGTACAACCTGCGGGAGTGGTGTTTTCTGTCGTTATAAAATAAAACCAACAAATCACACATAAGGTCTCTAATAGAGATTAAATGCATACAGTGAGACTAAATTCACTATGACATTATTATGCCATTTTCAATACAAAGTAAAAGCTGAACCCATGATCTTTTCAATGATTCTAGGGTTATGCAAAAGAAAGCATGAATCAGGATTTTTAAAAACATTTTTTATTGTGAAATATAACATATATACAGAAAAGTGATAGATTTCAAAATACAGTTTAACAGATAGTTATAGAACAAATTTCAAAGTATAGTATGGGTGACAGTTCTACAAGTTTAGGTGTTTCCTTCTGGCTGTTCTCATATAGTAGAAACTAAAAAGAAATATTTATATAGTGATTCATAGTCATAATCATTTGTTAAATCCTAACTTCTCTATTACAACTCCCCCCCTCTCATTTGATCATTTTCTCAGTCTCAGGGATATTTGGGCCATGACCATTCTAACTTCTTCATGTTGAAAGCATTATGGGGTAGGGAGATGCCACTGGTTCAATGTTCTTGGAGAGACTGGGACCTCTAAGTTTCAGGGCTTATCTGGCATAGGAACAATCTGCAGTTTTGACATCTGAATCAGGATTTTTAAAAAGTAAAAGTATCAACAATAAAAAATGTCTAACATTCGTGGGATGTGAACCGTAAGTCAGTCACTGATACATGCACTTTGTAAGCATTTCGGGAGGCAGGACATCAGCCCCAGGGAGGCGAGCAATGGCCTTAAGTTCCAGCCACCTGAGCTGTGCGGGGATGTAGGATCTCACGGTGCCCTAAAAGAAGGCTGAAGAGCAGGTGCTCCAACCTAGGGGTTGGAACTGATGCCTGCTAACAGGGCAATGGGGGTGGGAGAAAAGAGCCTGTGCTCAGGACCCCAGTTATTAAAATGGGGGTGTCGTACCTGGGTGGGGAGTGAAGAAGGTTGGGGGCTGAGAAGAAATGAACGTCCCCCACCCTGGCAACCTCTTGCAGGCCAGCCTCTCTACTGCGGACCAGCCTGTTCTCTCATGATCTGCATGATGCTCTCAGGACACGTTCACGTTCACAGACTGGAGGTTCGGCAGGTTGCAAACAAACACAGTGGCCCTGCCTACCATGTTTCAACAAAGCTGTCACCTTCTGCTTGTGAAATTAAGTAAAGATTTGATAGTGGGGGCTTTCGCGTTAGCACCGTAGAGCCAGGGTTTGGGTGGGCTGGGCTCTCTGTCCCCAGGGTCCTTCAACACGAGCAGGTCACTCTCCCTGGGCTCTGGACTGGGGATCTGCTAAGATTTCATGTGAAGAAAAGGTTCTGCTCTTGGAACATTTTTTAAAATTAAAAGCATAGTTTCAGAGACAAAATGGTGGATTAGGAGAAAGAGAGCAAAATTCTCCTCCATGGAAAACACTAGATAAAAGACAGAAAGTACTCCAGAATAGCAGATCCAGGGTTCCACCGGCTGGGCAGGGACTTCATCCAGAGTGACTGCGTGCACTTGGAGGAACCAAGAGCCTGCGTCTGCAAGCATGCGAGTGTTGATCTGGAAGCCGCTGGTGAAACGGCAGTTGGAGATGCACCGCAGTGGGGAGAAACCAAGAGCCTGCGTTCAGAGCCAGGTAAGTGTTGATCGGCAGAGCCGCTGCGGAAATGGCAGCCAGAGCTGTGCCATGGTGCGGAGAAGCGGAGAAGCTGCTCAGAAGCGGGTCAGAGTAAGGCCTGGAAAGCCGCCCGGGAGCAGGCAGGGAGAGCCACAGGTGAACGCGGCAAGGAGTGCCTTCCATGCCCCAGGCACCCACCTCAGTATCTGGTGTGGGTGACAGCCCTTCACACACCCGCAGCTCGGAGCCCCATGCTTGGGACTAGAGGTTGGAGCAGGCAGACAGACATGGAAAGGGCAGCTTTCCACAGCCTGTGCAGCCACTTTGCATCCTATAGAGAAGACAACCCTTTACAGCCCTGCAGCCAAGAACTTCCTCGAGGGAATTCGGGATTCGGCCGGCTTGTGACAGCATCCACCCTTCCTCCACTGAAGCCCTCAGTGAGCACAGCCTAGAGGCAAGAGTACTGCAGGGAAGTGCCAGGAGCCCTCCCCCAATCCCACAGACTCGTGGGCACACAACAGAGAAGAACTGTGGGGCATGTGAGCTGAAAGGTGAGACATGCAGCTCTGCAGCCCCATAATACTCCACCCGCAGCCCCAGGAAAGGCCAAGACCACTGTGTCCTGGAGTGGACTCCCTGGCAGCCTGCACAGGGCACGCCCCCCACCCACAGGGCTGGTGGACCCCAGTGCACACGGAAAATTGGTGCACTGATCGGACCTCCACGTTTTGGACTGCCACATGGTGCTTAGATGAAGCTGGGGAGAATGGCTTGAGCATAAGAGGTGGCTCAGGAGCTCCATCTTCTGGTAGGTCAGGGAAAGTGCACGCCACAAAGCTACAGCTCTGCCGAATTATAAATAAATGTTTAAATAATCCTGCATATTCCTAAAAGAACCCTATCAAGATAAGCAAATGCCAAGTGGCCAAAAACAACAGAAAATTATAAAGCATATGAAGAACCCAGAAGATATGGATAACCAAAATGTCCAAATTTAAAAGCCAGAGGAGACACAGAACTTGGAGCAATTAATCAAAGAAGTAATCACAAACACCAACACCATGGCTCGGGATATAAAGGACATCAAGAAGACCCTAGAAAAGCATAAAGAAGAATTTGCAAGAGTAAATAAAAAATAGAGGATCTTATGGAAATAAAAGAATCTGTTGGTCAAATTAAAAAGATTCTGGAAGCATGTAGCACCAGACTAGAGGAAGTCAAAGAATGAATAAGTGGACTTGAAGAAAGTGTTTTGGAAAGTGAAAGCACAAAAGAATGGTGAGAAAAATAAAAAAACTTGAAATGGATCTCAGGGATATGATGGACAACACGAAGAGCACAAATATAAGAATCATTGGTGTCCCAGAAGGGGAAGAGAAGGGTAAAGGTCTAGGAAGGGTATTCAAAGATGTTGGCGAAAACTTCCCAACCCTTCTAAATGACATAAATAGGCAAATCATAGATGCCCAATGAACTCCCAACATAATAAATCCAAATAAACCCACTCTGAGACACATTCTGATCAGATTGTCAAATGCTGACGCGAAGCAGCAAGTTCTGAAAGCAGCAAGAAAGAAGCAATTCACCACATACAAGGGAAACAACATAAGACTAAGTAGTGACTACTCAGCAGCCACCATGGAGGCGAGAAGGCAGTGGTATGACAAATTTAAAATTCTGATAGAGAAAAATTGCCAACCAAGAATTCTTTATCCAGCAAAGCTCTCCTTCAAAATTGAATGAGAACTTAAAATCTTCACAGACAAACAAATGCTGAGAGAATTTGCTAACAAGAGATCCTGCCCTACAAGAAGTAGTAAAGGGAGCCCTACCAGCAGAGAAAAAAACAAAGGAGAGAGAGTTCTGGAGAAGGGTAGAAAACTAAAGAGTTTTAGTAAGGGTACGTTAAAGGAAATAAAGAGAGAGATGGAAAAAATATATCTGACAAATAAAAACCAAAGGATAGGATGGCTGATTCAAGAACCACCTTCACAGTAATAACATTGAATGTGAATGAATTAAACTCCCCAATTAAAAGATACAGATTGGCAGAATGGATTAAAAAGTATGAACCATCAATATATTTGCCTTCAAGAGACTCATCTTAGACCCAGAAACACAAAGAAACTGAAAGCGTAAGGATGGAAAAAAGTATTCCATGCAAGCTACAGCCAAAAGAAAGCAGGAGTAACAATATTAATCTCATATAAAATAAACTTTAAATGCAAGGATGTCATAAGAGACAAAGAAGTTCACTATATACAAACAAAAGGGACAATTCACCAAGAAGAAATAACAGTCATAAATGTCTATGCTCCTAAAACATAGTTTCATTGTACTTTCCATAATTATTATTTCATGAACATTAAAGTTGGAGGGGAATGAAAGTACTGTTACTAGTAATAGAATAAGAAGTTGGTCAAAAGCAGTGGCTCTTTAGGCCCAAATAAGGACAGATGCTTTCCAGACTAAAGCCAGGACTCTGTGTTCAATCATGGGAAGAAAAACTCAAGTAGACTAGGAAAAGCTGGGAGGGTCAAAGATTGTGTCTAAAACACAATGAGTGCTTAGAGATTTTGTAATATGCTCAGTTCCCGGAGCACACAGCACTCCTTCCAAAAACATCTGACTTTTAGGATACACTTCTAGGGCGACATTGTGTATGAAAGCTGGGGCTGCCCACTGGGTCAGGGTTGGGGTGAGGGTGACCTAAGCATGATAGTGAAGAGTTGAGGCTGTTGAATCAATTTTAATCTCAAGTCAGAATGGGCCTGGGAGCTGGATGGCTAATGAGCCATCATGGGTGGAAGATATTAGGAGGGCTGCTGACACTTCCACAACTGGATCTTCCACTTCTATACTCCTATCCTGGCAATCTTCCATAAATGCTTTCTTTATATCCCTCGATTATTCTACGAAAGAACCAAGCTTCCCCCCAAATAGAGAAAAGCCCATTTTTTGTGCAAGAAGGTGATTTCTCTGCATTCTGTAACTACTAAGCTTTCCTGGTTGTCACCTGGAACATGTGTCCCACTTCACCATATACATGACCCTCTGAGCCCGGAAGCACCCTGTTACCATCTCCTTCAGTTTGCTTCTAGCTCAATTTCTTGTCAACATATTTCAAGAACTAAATCATTTGAGAGCATCAACAAAGAAAACAAGCATCCTAGAACTCAAATTCCCCTTCCATGATTCCACCCAGCCTCCTCTTCCCAGGTTCCTGGACGCGGGTGTTGAAACCAGTAGCCCCAGGCCGGAATGCTGCTGCGGCCCCAAACAACCAGCTCTCGGGCCTGGGCGAGCCACAGTCTCCCAGTCCCAGTCTGATCTATAAAATGAGAAAGGCTATCTTGGGAGGAGCTTGTGAGGGTTTGCTTTTTATTTGATCATTAATCTTTTGGTTCATTCAAAATCCTCATGCCACTATGTGCTAAGAGATGAAGGGCTGAGCCAAACCACACATGGATCCCTCTTCTCAGGGAATTTATAATCTAGTAGGGAAGGGATATTGCCCTGACACCAGTAAATGAGTGTCGACTTTCAAACTGGGGTGATGACCAGGATGGGTGTAGCGCAGCTCCAGTTCCCTGGGGGGGGCTGAGACACCTCCTTGGGTGGAGGAGGAGGTGCAGAGAGGGAGGACTTCTGGCAGGAGGAGTTAGTAGAGCTGGTGAGTGAGGAAGGAGGAGGGAACTGGGCAGAGGCAGGGGCCCTGCATTCCAGGCAGAGGGGACAGCATGTGCAAAAGTCCTGGGAAGAGGAGAGCAAAGCTCGGCTGAGGAATCCACAGCAAATCCTTGTGGCCAGAGGAGAGAATGATGGAGGGAGGGGTGGGAAGGGGTGCAGGGCCTGCACTCAGAATGAGACGTGAGTAGTCCTTCCAAGAAGAAACCCACCAAGGGGACGAACTGAAGCTGCCAAGTGTCACCCCAAATCGGCAACACCTTCAGGACATACATGGTGGGGCAGGAGTCATGGTGACACAGTGTACAGTCAGTTTGAAGGAGCTATAGCTGAAACCACCTTCCCTTCCTTCCATGTATATTGGGCCATTCTGAACCACTGCATAATGGGCAGCTCCATGCACGTGGCCAAGTGTGCAGCTTGTAAATGTCCATTAGAGGAATACTCTCACAGTTTCACCCTCTCACCTTGCCACCGGTCAAAAAAAAATGTGAAAAGCATCTATAGATTGGGAGTGAATGGTGTGGGTTGATGCATATGTGTGTGTGTACTTGTGCGTGCTCTTGAGCCAGGCTAGGAGGAGGGTGTGAAATGGAGAACAGAATGGGAGGGACTGTAATCAGATGAGAAGAGCCCAGGATTTGGAATTGGGAAATCAGCTTACAATCCATGTCTGCCACTAATCAGCTCTGTAACCAAGCCCATGTCAGAGCCCCTCTCTGAGCCTTAGTTTCTTGATCTGTCAAGTGGGGATAAGAACAATCCCACCCTGAGGTTGTGAGGGTCAGTCCATGCATCCAATCGTCTTCTGGGAACCACGGTCCACCCTGAAGTGGTGGATAGATACGGGGATAGATACGGCTTCTCTCCTTAAGGAGCTCACAGTCTAGGTCCTGGAGTCTAGCAGGAGAGACAAATGAGGAAGTGGTGATTACAAAACAAGGTGATGGGCATAGAGAAGGAAGAACGCAGGGGACGATGGGACCACAGACAGTGGTGCACAAGTGCAGCAGATGCCACCGGCCATCTGCTCATACTGTTTTCCACTACCCCTGACCCTGCTGCTGCATCTGAAGCTAGCAGCACTTCTTTGGCCACTGGAGTTGCCCTGCAGGCTGGCAGTGAGGGGGATAAATGCCCCCAGGAGAGGCTCTCCACCGAAGAGTGGCAGTGGTGCAGTGCCAGCCTCCTCACGCCCCGGGTGGGCCAACCCTGAGGTCAGGGTCCACTGCACTCCCCAGACGTCCCCAGCAGGACGGAGCTCCAGCTGCCCACAGCGAGGACTGGCTCGCTGCTGCGCCAGTTCTTCACTCCTTTCTTTCCTCCTTTCACTTCCCAGTTCCCTCCCCAATACTTTTGCTCATTTGCCCACAAACCCCTAGCCCTCAAATCCTTGTCTGGGGATCTGCTTCTACAGAAACCCTCCAAGAGACAGGAGGCACCCAATCCCACGGAGGAGGGGTGGGAAGAGGTGGCTTCTGAGATGAGCACAGGAGATGCTAACGCAAACATGCCCTGATGGCCAGGCACACACAGGGAGTCAAGCGTAGAGTCATTGTTAGCAGCAGAATAAACCAGCACCACCCCACAGGCAGACCTGGAGCCGGCACAGGTCCAAGAACAGCTTGTTCAATGATAGAAAATGGGAGTAAGCATCAGTTGACAATGGATTAGCAATTAAACAAAACAAACAACCTTTCTTCCAGATAATTTGAGAAGCACTAGTTTTGAACACCTAGTTCCCTTTTTAACCATGATTGTTCTGTTTGTTGTATTCACAGGCTAAATAAGTGGTTCTTTGTCCCAAATCTTTTCCAGTGTAGGTCAACAGAGAGCAGAAACAAAGCACAAGGGCCATCCCAGGAGGTTTCGCCTCAGGCCTCCGGAACCATGGGATATTCTGGCCTCGAGAAGGACCCTGGCACCCAGCTTTCCAAGGACTCGGAGCTCATGTGCTTGTCCCTCAGAAAGCTGGAGAGCCACCTCTGCCCAGCTAGCCAACCAACAAGCTCTAGAAGCGAATCGGTAAGACAATGTCTGGAAGACGAACAGAAAGCATCAGATGGAAAGGGCTACAGGATTTCATCTGCCAGATACAACTTAGCACAACTTTGAACACACTTGTGAGAACAGGCTGGAAAGTCATTAAACTTGAAGTGCAAGTTTCTCCCCCACACCACCCCCATTAGCCAACAGAGCCTGGGTCCCTTACACATAGCGGGTGCTCAAGAAAGTTTTAGATGAATAAATGAAAACACTTTATGGTTTATATTTTGAACCCAGATCCTCTCCATTTAAACTTACTTCTCCCCATCAGAATTCAAACATGCCCAAGTTCTCCCCACAATTTCCCCCAAACAAATCACCTGCTGTCTATCTTCCTCTTCTTCCAGTCTCTCCACAAACCCTCACAGGCAAAGTTCTTGAAAGAATGATCCTCACTCATTATCTTTACTTCCTCGTCTCCCATTTACCCTTCAAATCGCCTCACTCTGTCCTCCACTCCAATACTCCTCTGAAACGGCTCTGGCCGAGTTTTCCAGCTACCTTCTTGTTGTGAGGTCAAGTAAATGCTTGCTGCAGCCTGTGTTTCCTTTGCTTTCCCTGTAAGGTGCTGACTGACCTCTTCCTCATTCTCTAAATACTTTCATTCCATGGCTTTCTTAACATCCCACTTTCCCTGTTTCCTTCCTACTCCTGAACCCCTCTACCTCCAACAACTCGGCCAGTCTGTTTCCTTTTGCCTGTTTCTTAAATGCAGGTGTCTTCCAGAAATCTTTCCTATGTCTTTTGTTCTCACCGCACAAACTCTTCATGGCTGAAGGGAACATTTACTGTGGATTCAATTACCATCCACATGCAGATACCTCCGTATTAGTTTCCTGAGGCTACTGGAACAAATTGCACAAACTTGGTAGCTTAAAACCACAGAACTTGATTCTCTCACAGTTCCAGATGCTGGATGGATAAAGTCCTGCAGGGTGGGCCCCCCTCCTGGAGCTCTTTAGGGGGATTCTGTTCCTTGCCTCTTCCAGTGACTGGCGGCATTCCTTGGCTTGTGGCCTCATCTCTCCCTGCTCTGTCTTCACATCACCTTCTCTGTGTGTCTCTCTTTGCCCCTCCTTTATAAGGATATGGGATGGCATTTGGAGCCACCCACATGCTCCATGCTGCTTTGCTCATCTCAAGGTCCTTAACTTAATTACATCTGCAAAGACCCTTTTTCCAAATAAGGTAGGAATGACAGCACCCTATGTAGCTGTTTACAGAACACAGTTCTCGGGTGAATCTGAACACATCCCTCTCCTTTAAAACATATGAAGTTACTCATAATAGTGTGATCGATTCTCTGGCAAGACTCCCCATGAGCTGGCTCCTGCCTCCCCCTCCCCTCGGCCCTCTGCCACCCCACACTCCCTCACTTGCATTCCTGAGCCCCCAAGTGCTCTCCCGGCAGGCCTGGGGCATGCGAGTCCCAGTGTCTGACCTATTCCTTCCCTCTTTGCCTGGCCAACTCCTGCTTGTCCTTCAGATCACAGCTTAGAAGCTACAGTAGTGGGCAGATGCCCTGATCTTCCAAGGCTGGGCAAGGGGTTCCCAGAACCCACTGGGCTCATCCCCTGTCACCTTGTGGTGATTGCCAAGCAAAGGGCCTACGTTCTCTGCTAGCCAGTTCTGGAAGGTGGGAGGGTGCAGCCCCCTGAAGCCAGCACACACGCAGTGTTGGTTGTAGGTGTGAGCACCCAGGCACCTGCCACACACTCATTTATAGCAGCTCATTGGATCCTCACATCCATTGCTTTGCACCCATTTTGCAGGTGGGGAAAGTGACACAAACCAAGGCTCCCCAGGCAGTGAGGGAACCATGACTCAAACCCACATTTATGAACGAGACTGCCGAGCCCTTGTCTGTCTCACTGCCTCCACCCCACATTGTCCCTAGTGGGGTCAGCTGTGAAGCCACGATGATTTGGATTAATTGTGGCACAGGCCCATGTAAATTAGTGAAAATATGACTATTACACGTTTTCCTTAAAAAAAAAACACACAGCTTTATTGCCATCAATGGTATGCTGAATTGCAGCAAATTATTGCTTGGAAAAGTCACTTTTGGGGACAGACAGATTCTTTCTAATTGGCAGGTCAGTGGTTTATTTGTAAAGCGATGCTCTTCATAGCATCACGGGGTCTTAGCGTGGGGAGGGCACTGGTAAGTGGCCTGCTTCAGCCTCGGGAGGCATTTGGGGTCAACCACGCCCTCTGCACCAGCCCATCCAGCATGGTGGTGATAACAAAACCCACCTCCCCACCTCTTTCTACTTGCCAGGCACGTGGGGACAGACATCCCACCCAGGGCCTGCTGAAATTAAGACAGCCTTTCCTTTCTGGGAAAAGCTGGGCTTTGGTTCTTCTAACTGCAATGTGATAGTAAACACAGGCTATCAAGAGACAGGGACAGGCCCAAAGGGTTCCTCTTGCCTATATTAGTTTTCTGTTGCTACATATCATATTTCCACAAAGGTAGTGGCTTAAAGCAACACACACTTATGTGATCACACTTTCCAGGAGTCGGGAGTTCAGACCGGATTGGTAGAGTTCTCTGCCAAGGGTCCCAGCAGGCAGAAATGGAGGTGCTGGCAGGGCTGCGTCCTCATCTGAGGCTCAGGGTCCTCTTCCAAGCTCACTGGTGCTTTGCAGGATTGATTTCCCTGCATTCCTATGCAATCCCTG
>PVKY010013457.1:0-11018 GCA_004027775.1 Bradypus variegatus | reverse complement strand
GCGCGCACCCACTCACCGCTGGTGCCACGGGCTCAGGTCCCGTTGCAGGCGGCGGCGGCGGCTCCTCTGCGGGGCTCCAGCGGTGCAGCCGGTGCGGGCCTGGTGGCGGTGGTGACCTCCCGAAAGCCTCGGGGGCGCTGGGGCGGCGAGCGCCCACTCAACTCCAGCGCCACGGGCTCTGGTCCCGGTGCAGGCGGCGGCGGCGGCTCCTCCGCGGGGCTCCAACAGCGCGGGCCTGGTGGCGGCGGCGACCACCTGAAAGCCTCAGGGGTGCTCGGGCGGCGAGCGTCCACTCACCTTCGGCGCCACGGGCTCAGGTCCCGGTGCAGGCGGTGGCGACGGCTCCTCCGCAGGGCTCCAGCGGCGCAGGCGGTGTGGGCCTGGTGGTGGCGGTCTGGAAGCCCGGGCAGGCCCCGCCCGAAGCCTTGGCGTCCCCGGGCGTCTGCTGCCCGCTCCACTCGCTCTGGCGCGCGGGCCCACGGGCTGCCGGGCGCCCGTCTCTATTATGTTTTACAAAGATTTGTATACTGACTTACTCCCAGCAGAGTTGGAGTTTCCGGTCGGACACGAGCTGCGGCGGCTGCAAGGGTACTACTCCTCCTTGTCCTGGGCGCTGTCTCTGTCGGCTCTCCAGCCCCGGCCTCCCTGGGGTGAGCAGCCTGTCGCTTTACTTTTTTACATAAAAAATAATTAAAAAATTAAAACATTATAGAAATATTTTGCAAGGTTAACCTTTTTATTAAATAGACTGAACTCAATGATGAAATGCATGACCGTTTTATTTTTTTCCAATCTCTCTCTTTAAACATTTGATTTTTCCCCTTAATGTCATCTTAAGTCAATCTCATAGCTTCCCCATTATGGTTATGAAATGTCTAGTTTTGCCCTTGCTCTATATTAGATTTGACTTGTGGCTGGAGTTACCCTCACAACCCCCCACCCTTTTTGAATTGTTATTAAAACAGAGAGAGATTTAAAAAAATGCAATCTTTTCCAGACATGAAAAAGTTTGATAATACCCAGGTCTTTTGAATGTGTGGGAAGAAGTTACTTTCATAGACTGTTGATGGGAGTAAATTGATGTAGACTTTTTGGAGAGCAACTTGGCAATATCTATCAAAATAAAGTGGGTATGCTCTTTGAATTAGCCATTACATTTCCAGGAGTTTTATACCACAAATATATGACTTTACTTGAAAGATGGGTCTTTTGCAGATGAAAACTCATTGTTAGTTCTGAGTGAAATTCAGTAGTAAAGCTATATGCTTTTTGTATCTGAGTGTTATTGACAGGAGGGCCATTAAACTAATTTATTATTCTGACTCTTCCAGCAAAATGGTGAGATATATTATAGTTTAACCAGTGGACATTTAATTTTTTTCTGTTTTTTTTTTTGGTCAATATAAAAATATTGCTGCAGTGAACATCTTCGTTATATGCTGCCCATCATGAAGGTTGAGAATGTTTCTTAATAGCTATGTTTGGGAAAGTCTTCTGCTTTCCCTCCCACCCCTTACCTCTCCTCATCCTGCCCATTACTTTTGGGAGCCCTGGAGATCTCAGTTTAAATTACAGCTCAGTCCTAACTAGGCAATAAGCCCTCTAACCTTCCTGAGCTGGAAGTTCTGCAGATCTGGGCCTCTGAGGCTGACATTTTACAGCACAAACAAATGGGCATTTCATTGTTGACCACTATAATATTCTACAACATCCTCTAGGGAGAGTGTGTGTCAGTATGGTTGCTATTGGGTTTTGGATAGGACACCCCTATATTGGTAGAGACAGTCTTATGCATTCTTATTGCCTCTTATTCCCCACGCCCCTTATGATGTCATTGTGTTACAGTGAACGACATTTACTGATTCAAAAAGCAACTTCAATATCCAGTTAGGGGTAGTGAGTGCCACTCCCAGGTGAGAACAACTACTGTAAAAAATTTTGGCAGGGATTGTATAAGATTGTGGGTGATTTTTATTGACTTCTCTTTATCCCATCATTCTCATAGTAGGAAGCAAGTATGTTTTGATTTTAAATTGCTAGATCTCAGTAGCTTCTCTAGAATACCTCAAAAGTCTGGTCAACAGGAATAATTTCTTTACAGATACATTAATAATTTGATATAATATAAAAACAAGGCTGTATTTTGACTTACTATTTTATTTAATTGGTGTTTTACATTTTTTTCAGACTTAAAAATAGTTGTAAAAATAGTACAAAGAATTCCCATATATCCTTTATCCAGGTTCACCAAATGTCAGAATCTTACATATTGACAGTACAATGATTGATATCAGGTAATTAACTCTGATATAATACTGTTATCCAATTTCCAGACTATATTCAGATTTTACCAGTTTTCCCACTGTGCCAGTTTGATGTATTATGTCCCTCAAAATGCCATTGTCTTTGATGCAGTCTTGTGTAGGCAGACATGTTAGTGTCGATTAGATTTTGGAAGCCTTTGGGTATTTCCATGGAGATGTGATTCATTCAACTGTGGACAAGACCTTTGGTTGGATAATTTCCCTGGAAGTGTTGACCCATCCATTCAGGGTGGGTCCGAATTAAATTGTTGGAGCACTATATAAGTTCAGACAGAAGGAGCAAGTTTGCTACAGCCAAGAGGGACACTTTGAAGAATGCACTGGAACTGAGAGAGGAGCTTCAGCTTACAGAGACCTTTTGGAGACGGCCTTTGAAAGCAGACTTTTGCTCCGGAGAAGCTAAGAGAGGACAAATGCCCTAAGAGCAACTAAGAGTGACATACTTGAGGAGCTGAAGGCTAAAGAGGAACGTCCTGGGAGAAAGGCATTTTGAAACCAGAATTCTGGAGCAGACGCCAACCACGTGCCTTCCCAGCTAACAGAGGTTTTCCGGATGCCATTGGCCCTCCTCCAGTGAAGGTACCTGATTGTTGATGCGTTACCTTGGACACTTTATGGCCTTAAGACTACGACTTTGTAACCAAATAAACCATCTTTTATAAAAGCTAATCCATTTCTGGTTTTTGCATTCTGGCAGCATTAGCAACCTAGAACACCCACTATTCTCCGTTCTCTGGTTCAGTCCAATGCAGAATCACCTATTACATTTTTGTTATTATGTCTTATTTTTCTTTAATCTGAAGCAATCCAGTCTTTGTCTTGTATGGCTATTGTACTTTTGAAGAGTACTGGCAAGTAATTTTGTCCCTCAGTTTGGATTTGCATGATGTTTTCCCATGATTGAATTAATGTTAAGCATTTTTAGTGAGAATACTGCAGAGGTTATGTTATGAAACATTCCAGGAGGCACATGATGCTGATTTGTTCTATTACCAGTGATACTAATGTTTACTTGGTTAAGGTGGTATTAACCAAGTTTCTGCACTATAGTTGCTCTTTTCATTTGTGGTTGAAAAGTGTACTGTGTGGAGATGTTTTGTGACCATGTTATTACCTTATTTCTTATCATACTCTCACTCCCAAATTTTAACTTACATTGATGATCCTTACCTGAAATGATTATTACTCTGGTGTTTGCCAAACGGTGATTTTCTATTTCCATCATTCCTTTTACATTTATTGGTTGGAATTCTCCCTATAGGGAAGAGCTTTCCCTTCTTATGTAGTTATCTATTTGACTTTTTGTATCAGAATGGACTCATCGATTCTATTTATAGATACTCTATTTATAAAAAATGAACTCTTGGAGTTTTGTCTATTGATTTAATCTATTACCATCATTAATTATTTTGATGTTCGAATTATCCCAGGTTTGGTTATTGGGAGCCCCTTTAAGGAGGCTCGTGGGCCTTTTGGCTTATCCTCATCATTTTTTGGGGACTTCCTTACTTCCTAGCACAACATGTTCCAGGTTCATCTAGTACTTTTCCTGCCCCAGCTCTGGAATCAGCCATTTTGCCAGGGAATTCTGGTTCCTTTTATTGAAGGTTAGAATTTGTCCTTGTTTTCTTCTCATAGTTGTATCTCACCTTCTTTTAAAAATCTGTCTTGAAGTCCCTGTGCCGGTTAGGATGTATTATGTCCCCCAAAATGCCATGTTCTTTAATGCAGTCTTGTGGGTGCAGATGTATTAGTGTTGATAGGGTTGGAATCCTTTGATTGTTTCCATGGAGATGTGACTCAAACAATTGTGGGTGAATTGTTTGATTAAATTATTTCCATGGAGAAATGGACACTGCTGTTCAGGGTGGGTCTTGATTTAATCAGTGGAGTCCTGTAAAAGCTCACAAACAGAAGGACTGCAGCGCAGCTGAGAGTGACATTTTAGAGAGCAGCTGAGAGAGATGTTTTTGAGACAGCCGTTGAGAGCAGACTTTTGCTAACACTTCAGAGTTGCTAGTCCCGAGTTTGTTCTGGAGAAGCTAAGAGAGGACAAAATGCTCCAAGAGCAACATTTTGAAGAATGCACAAGTGCTGAGAGGGGAGCTGGAACACAACCGGGATCAGCAGACACTAGCTAACAGAGGTTTCCTGGATGCCATTGGCCTTCCTTTGGTGAAGGTATACTTGTGTTGAAGCCTTAATTTGGAAATTTTCATGACCTTCAGACTGGAAATTTGTAACCAAATAAACCCCCTTTATAAAAGCCAAAGTATTTCTGGTGTTTTGCATTAATGGCAGCATTAGCAAACTGGAATAGTCACTTTGGATGATCTGGATACATACTCCTACTGTAGAGAAATTAGTTTATATCCAATAATTCCTTCTTCTTTTTTTTCTTCAGACTCTGTTTAGTTCCCAGCAAATTTATGTTGTACCAGATTCATCCAAGATGATTACTTCATTAGTTACATTGTGCCAAATATGTTAATTTGTGGGAACACAATTGAAATTTTCCTTTGGTTTTGTTGGGTCTTTAATAATTTAAAAACTTCTCCAAGAGCTTCCTTCCAATGCTGTAGTGTATAGAAATGTTTATATCCTTTTTTTTATTTAGTGTAGTGGTCTCATAGTTTTTTCTTAAGAAAAACCCTGGGTTTACCTTAAGC
Source organism: Bradypus variegatus (assembly GCA_004027775.1). NCBI lineage: Eukaryota > Metazoa > Chordata > Mammalia > Pilosa > Bradypodidae > Bradypus > Bradypus variegatus. The sequence goes on along the minus strand of PVKY010013457.1, from coordinate 6,025 downwards.
ACTCTTGGTTTTCCTCTAGGTAGGAGGTAGGTTGGCCATCTGTTTAGATTACATTTTTGATTAGGCTTTTGCAATGTCTAGAAATGATTTCAGTCCTTTTTGTTAATTTATAAAACATGTGTTTGCTTTTTATTTTAAATACAAATCTCATATAGAAAACTCCAACATACTCCAGCTCAACCCAGATACCCAGTTCCACTGATTTTAACATTTTGCCACATTTACTGCATTATTCTATATCTGTCCGTATATCTATCTATCCACCCATCAATCTATTTACCTGTCCATTTTCTGAACATTTAAGTTGTATACGTTATGCTCCTTGAATACTTAATACTGCTGTATACATTTCCTAAGAAAAGGATATGTACCACCTTAAGTGTAGTTTATCAGGTGTAGGGAATTTAACATTGATTTAAAGCCACCCAGTCTATATTACAGTTTTTCCCTATGTCCCAACAGTGTCCTTTTGGTTTGTTTTGCTTTTGCTTTTTTTTTTTTAATATTTGAAAAAATAACATGATCTCTCTAGTAATCAGAAAAATGCAAAATTAACACAACAATGAGATACATTTCATATCTACCAGACTGGCAAAAATTGAGCAGTCCCTCAGTTCTGACAATGTCCTTTTGAGCCTTTTCTCCTCCCTTGCTAGATCCCATCTACGCTTATGGGTTGCATTTAATTGTCATTATTTCTTTATTTGCGTTTTTTTGTTTTTTTTAATTGTGGGACCACATATACAATAAAACTTTCCCATCTCAACTACTCCTGTTCCCTCTGCGCCCTGGTCCCCACCCCTGGCAATCTGTACTCTAATTTCTTTCTCTATAAGCTTGCAAATACTCCAGTATTTCCTTTGTAATTACCATGGAACTTAAATTGAACACTGAAGTTAAAGCAGTCTCAAATGCTTTGATATCACCTTAACTTCAATTGTATACACAAACTTTGTTCCTATACCCCCCACCTTGGTGTAGTTCTTGTCACTGATCATGTGTTTTTACATTTGCGTCCCAAATCCACTGATTTATCATTACACTTTATGCATTTGTCTCTTAGATCCTATAGAAAGTACAGTAGAGATACAAACCAAAAATGTGGTAGTACTGGCAATTAGATTCACCCAAGTCATTACTGTGACCAGAGATTTTTATTTCTTTGTGTGATGTATTGTCTGTTGATCTTTCCTTTAAATGTACAGAACTTTCTTTGGTGTGTTTTATATGGCTGGCCTAGTTGTATCTTTGCTGTTAATGTACAATATACATTGGATCCCAGTCATAGGCTGTAACTTTACATCTGTAGTCTTTAGAATGTTGGAGAAGAGAAAATTGTGGAGCATTCTTTAACAGACATGTAAGTCATTAGTTCCCGGATATTTGAACTTTTAACTAAGCATGAGGCATTAGAACCCCATGTGCTTAGATTATATGGTTTTGGCCCCACAATCCATTCATACTGTCTGTGATTTTTTTTCAACTTTAACTGTAAATTATCCTTACCAGTGGTTCTCTCGTGTGGTGCCCTACCACTAGTAGCATCAGCCTCACCTTGGAACTGGTTAGAAATCCAAACTTCTCAGGACTCACCCATACCCAACAGTCTGTTTTAACAAATCCTCCAGGTGATTCTGATGCATGTGTTCAAGTTTGAGAAGCGTTGCTTTATGCATTTTCAATGCATAAATTCCTCAGATTGTTTGTGGAGATAGGGAGTAAGAGTGCCATTTTATCTATCTGCTGTTACATTATCTGTTCTACCTAGCTCTTGGGTTTACTAAGATACCTTGAAGAACTGTGTTGGTAAACTTAGCTTTGTAAAAAATTTTGCTCACTTATATATATTTTATAGCATGTTGATTGACACACAGTAATGTGATTAATATTAGTTGATTTTGAATTTGTAAAAAGTTGACATAGTAGGCCATTCTTCAGAAATTTCTAGTTAATTGCTTTAGGTAATTGCTTAGGAAATGAGCTTAAAAAAATCCCCTGGGTTTTGTGATTAAGCTCTCTGGAAGATATCCTATCAAGTACGGTATATGTATATTTTGGAGCATTTTAAGATTCTCATTTATCAAAATGTTTTTCATATAAATTCTCTACTATTTTAATTAAAGGGAAAAAGTTTAAAGCACTTTAAGTGCTATTTATTTTTTTGAATTTCCTTCTTAATAAAACAAATTTTGAGTAATTTTAAACATTTAAATATTTTGGTTAAATTTTAAAGAAATAAATTTACTGTCATGTGATATGCAGTCTCATGTTTTCCAAAGAAGCCAGAAGAATGCCTAAAACTTGTTTCTGTTCTTCAACAATTTAAAGTTCAGTTCAGTAACTTAGAAAATACTACACTTTTGCTTTACTATTCTGTTTTCTGGGGGAGTTCAACATTACGATGCCATTAGGAAGTATAAGTATAGGATATAAGATGCCTATTCCTGTTGGAGCAAAACTGGGATCTTTAGCCATTATAGTATCACATTTTGCTTTTATATGGTTTGCTTCTTCATTCTTAATGAGCACCCATTTTACTACTCTCCTTATCTTATATCATTGCTGCTGTTTTACTCTGAAACTAGTTTCCTAGAGAACTGTTTTCTCCTGTTAGTTTTTATGAAAGATTACTTAAGCTGTTATAACACTGAAGTTTGCTGCCTTCATATATTTTTACCCATCCATCTGCAAATGTTGCAAAACATAGTGTTTATGATTGAAAGAATAGATTCAAATATCTAAGTTGTTCCAAACATACTTACATTTTACAGTAATTGAATTAAGTATCAAGAAATCATTTCCTTTAATATTTGCATCCAAATTAATAAAAGTGGATCATGGTTTTTATTAGACTGGATTAGACTTTGAAGCAAAAACATGTCAGTTTCAAAATTGTGTCTGCCCAAGTTAAGCAAATTTACTAACTTGTTTCAACTCAGTGTTATTACTATCAAATTGTGTAAGTTGAAAAGCAATTCTAAATTTATCAGTACTGCAGAGCATTCATCCACGGTTTTTGTTTTTGCCGCTTAATTGCATAACCAATGTTGACCATAATTAAAATCTTCTGCATATAAATTTTTATTATTGATTTGTATAATGAAAACTTTCAATTTCAACATAAATTCCCATATTTAAATATCCAGGTCACAAACTTTTCCTTTCTTTGGTTCTTCAAATTAAACTTGATTCATATGCAATGAAATATTGATGAGAAAACATAAAGCATACTGTCATTTCTGTCTTTGATATTGAATATTGAAAAGTATTCCTTTCTTGAGCCAGAGTTAACAGTGCAGTAAATCTTTGTGGAACTCATGCATGAATCAACCATTGAGCAAAGAATACAAGATTATTAAATGTATTATCTTCTGTTTTTTCCAACAATACCATAAACTGGCTATGATTCATACCATTTACATGTAAATAGTGAATGGCTTTAAGTGACTATCCATGACACTTTTCACAGTCTGCTTCAGAAAACTGAGGACAGATATTTTCAATGTCTATTCTACAGTGGGACAAAACAAAAAGAAACATCAATTTCTTCTTTTAAAACTCCAACCAATCTGGATTTTTGACCTGACATAGCTGGAGTATGTCTGTTATGAGTAGAAACTAATTTTTTCATATCTAGCTGAAATTCTTCTTTGAGTTTGTTTTTTTTAATGCTGCATATTGACACCATTTCTTCTTAAATTTGGAAGTTCTTTCTAACAAAACATACCCAAAGTAATAATTGGGTAGAGTCTCTTGTATAAAATGGCTTCTCTAAAACTAAAAGGTTAAGTAGAAATTTTTCAAGTTTTGAATTTATTGATTTTTGCTATTGTTAGAAAGATATTTTATACTGTTGACTGTTGTTTAGTGGCTTAATTGAAGATCTTTGACTTTTTGTAAACTGTCTTTTAAAATATTTCTCATAATTTTCTAATGACATTTGCATAACTGAAATAATTTTTTACCCTCTCTCTGCATAAATATATTTTCTTTTTTTTGTGCAAGAATCTGAGCCATTTTATATCTGACTAGAGTTATAAGCCTAGATCCTGTTAAAAATCACTAAAAAAAATGGGGGGAAGTTTAATTAGATGACTAATTTTGTTGCTTCTCTTTGGACTGTAGACAGGAAACTTAAAAAATTCAGTACGTATTTGCTAAAAATATCTCAGTATTATTCATTTTATTTAGAACATTTTGTTGCATGGCAATTAAACTTTTTTATTTTGTTTGAGCCCAGCTAATTGTATTTGCTATTCATTGCAAAATTTGTCACATACTTTCTTCCAGTCTCTCTTTCCTTTACTGTTCTGTTGCTAGTACTAGTTTCTGCATCTCCACTTGATTCTGTGTGGGTAGACTGCCTTCATTTTAATTTCTTTTTCTTTCTTTCTTTCTTTTTTTTTTACTTTTTATTTTGAAATGATTTCATACTTGAGGGGCAGTTGCAAAACTAATACAAACCCCATACAGACAACCCCAACATATCTTCACCTCTCCCAGACCCAGATCCACCTGTTTAAACTTTGCCATCTTTCATTTTATCTGTCTATCTTACCTATCTATCCACCCACCCGTATGAACATTTGAGAGCAGTTTGTACACATGATAATCTTTGAAAACATAATACTGTCATGTGCATTTCCTATAAACGAGGATATATACTTAGGTAACTACCTTAAGTGGAGTTATGAAGGTCAAGAAATTTAACATCAATATAAAGCTTTTATTCTATATTCTGATTTTTTTCTCATGTTACAATAATGCCTTTTAAGCCTTTTCTCCTCCATTCTTAGATCTCTCCCAGTAGCATGTATTGCATTTAATTGTCATTATCTCTTTAGTTTATCTTATTTTCTTTTATTTTAATAGTGGAAACATGTATATATAACAGATCTTCCCATCCCTGCTCCTCCCATGCATACCATTCAGTGGGATTAATCATATTCACAATGTTGCAGTACCCTCACCACCATCCTTTACCACAACTTTCCCTTCACTCCATACAGGTTTCTACACTCATTTTGCATTCATTCCCAGTTGCCCCTGCCCTTCACTGCTGGTAACATGTACTCTACTTTCTGTCTCTTTGAGTTTGCATATTCTCTGATATTTTCTTTGTGGTTTCATGGGACTTAAATTTAATATCCTAAGTCTATAATACTCTCATTTTACTGTGATACCAACTTCACTTCAATAGCATACACGAGTTATGTTTCTGTATCACTCTGTCCCCACATTTATGTAATTCTTGTCACAGATTACGTACATGTTTATACATTATTAATGCATATCTGTTGATTCATATTTTTTGCATTTGTCTTTTAGATACTGTAGGAAGTAAAAAGTGGAGTTACAAATCAAAAATGCAATAAATAGTACTAGTATTCGTGTTTACCCACAACATTATCTTTACCAAAGATCTTTATTTCTTTGTGTGACTACGATCAGTTGTCTGGTGTTCTTTCCTTTCAACTTGAAGAACTCCCTTTAGCATTTCTTTTTTGCTTTTTTTCTTTTTTCCATTAATTATAGTCTCTAGTTTATGTTGATTGTGTTTTTCCCCCAGTACCTACCTATTTTTAACACCTTGTACAGTTGACATTCATTTGTTCTCCCTTGTGAAAAAATATATTGTACATTTTATCACAGTTGCTGAACACTCTAGGTTTCACTGAGTTATACAGTCCCAGTCTTTTTATCTTTCCTCTTCTGGTGTCCCACATGCTCCTAACCTTCCTCTTTCAACCATCTTCATAATTAACTTGGTTCAGTGTACTTACATTGCTGTGCTACCGTCATCCAAAATTGTGTTCCAAACCTCTCACTCTTGTCTTTTCCTGTCAGTCTGTAGTGCTCCCTTTACTATTTCCTGTAGAGCAGGTATCTTGTTCACAAACTCTCTTCTTGTCTGTTTGCCTGAGAATGTTTTAAGCTCTCCCTCATATTTGAAGGACAGTTTTGCCAGATATAGGATTCTTTTTCGGCAGTTTTTCTCTTTCGGTATCTTAAATATATCACACCA
>PVKY010013456.1:0-11014 GCA_004027775.1 Bradypus variegatus | reverse complement strand
ATGTGATACCCGTCTCAGCTACTTTAAAATAAAAATGTTTACAGACCAAGAGAAATTGACTGGACAACAATTCTAAAAACTGTCAGATGCTAAACAAATGGAAGGCGTTGCCATGATTAATGGGGTGTCATTACAAAGTGGAGGCATTTTGCTATACTTTCACGACAATAGGCAAGTTAGAAGTAAAAACCGACAGCACATTGCTTTTTTTTTCCAAACCACTCATGCTTTACTCATTAAAACAGGATCATGCTCCTGCCCACAGGGCCAAAAAGGATGGGGTTGCTCTGGGAACACACGAAATGAGGCCCCCCGAACCAGGGGGAAAGGGATGACGTGGGGAGGGATAGGGGAAAGAAAAGATGGGATAAACAAAACCAAAGAAATCAGACAAGAAATAAGAAGGTTAGAGCTGAGATCCTGCCCTCCTGGGAACGAGCCCTGCATCCCTGGGAAAGAGGCAGAGATGAAAGGGAGGCGCAGCTGGTGGGGAACAGGCCAGGAGAACAGAACCACAATTGTTCGGCCAGGCAGGGACAGGCCTGTGATGCGCCCCGAGCACTCGGCGACACCCCTGCTTTGTGCGCTAATGTAATTAAGGGCCCGGTGGGGGCCGGCATTTGGCATCATTTAACTCCCCGCCATTCTCACAGAACAGCTGAGCCAGAGCAAGGGATTTAACCGAGAGTGGGTTTCTGGGCAGCTCAGCTCAAAGTGGGGAACAGGGGGCAGGATGGCCTGGGCAGCAGGAGGCACTTCCTCTTCCCTGGCATTTTCCCCAGGAGTCCCCCTGAAGCCAGGACACTGCCCTGACCCCAGTTAACACTCCCACTAATTGTCAGGGCTGCAGAGAGCCTGAAAACCCCGGGAGCAAGTGATCCGGAGTCAATTAAGGAAAGAAAAAAGCCTGCTTCTCCATTCTTCGCTGAGGTTTCCCTCCTTTCTCACAACCTTCGGGTTGGGGCATCCAGTTTTAGGGAAGCTCTCTAGGCGGGGATCTCAGCTCCCGGAGCCAAAACCAGCAACAGCCCATGGAATGGGAGCAGCTGGGTCTAGAGGGCCTCTAGGAGGCTTGCTCCAAAGCTCTCCCACCCCCACAAATTTTCCAAGAAATTGCCCAGGCCCTGCCATCCAAAGCAAAACCTCACTTTCTCAGTCCAACCAATTGTTGTTCTGAAACAAAGGCAGTGCAACTTCTTGACACCAAAGTGGGTTCCCCCAGAGGGCACTGGGACATTCTGTAGGCTAAGTAACAATAATTAATGTAAACAATTAATTATTTATAGATACTACCTTCTCTAATCTCACAACCACCCCATGAGGTAGATACTAATCTTATCCCCACTCTTTGGATGGGAAATTGGGGCTTAGAGAAGGTAAGTCACTTACCCAAGGTCAACAAGCCAGCAAGTAGCAAAGGAGGGATTCGGACCCTGGCACTCTGACTCCCCAGCCCGTGCATGTAAACCCTCTTCCATCCTGAGGTTGATTCAGATACTCGCTATACACTAGAAGCAAGTCCTGTGGAGCTTACAATGCGTGCAAGGTTCTTAGCCAAGGCCATAATGGGTTTCCATGAGTATACTGGTATATGCCATATACCCCCTGAAATCGAATGCACAACTCAGTGTGTTTGTGTGGACATGTACTGTTCTGGGCAGGGCGTGTCAAAGTTCCCCTTAGATGACCCAGAGGATCTGGGATCCAAAAACAGTTTAAGAACCACAAGCCAATGAGGTAACACTCCAACGGTTGGCTAAGGTGATTCTAGAATACAGGTCTTCTGACTTCAATCTGCTACCTTTTCACAGCATCTCCTTGCTTATAAGATATAGCCAAGAGGGCAGCCTGAATTTCTCCAGAAAGGGAAGATACACTGGCAGCTTGATAAGCAGAGGCAGCCTGGCACTGAAAGTCCTCCCAGCCTACCTGGGAGAGAAAATCCAGGAGGTGCCCTGTGGGATGGGGGGGTGGGGGTGGGGGGTAGGGTTAACAGACAGGCCCTGCAGGATTAAAAGGATTTCCTATACAGTGTTTATTACCTTTCCCATCACTTAAAAACAGGTTTCAATAGTGTCTCAGTCCAGAACCTGGGTCTTACTTGGATCTACATAGAGGAAAAGTCATTATCAGTAGCTCCAGACTCTCAGCAATTCACAGGAAAACAAAATAAAACAGTTTTTCTGACCAAGATTAATTTGCTACAGTTTTCAGAACTCCTGTCTCCCTAAAACCAAGGATTCCCTTAACTGAGGCTATGGTCCTCGTTTTCAGATGCTCAGAGGCAGCAAACAGTTAATGATGACGCTGTCAACATTTGACCACCAATATTATCAAGCACAAATTCTGGGTGCTGGGCTCTGTGCTTTATCCACACTTGTCTCGTTTAATCCTCATCCCAACCCTATAAGGCGGGTGCACTATTATCTCCAACTTAGAGATGACAAAGTTAAGGCTCAGAGTGGTTGAATTACTGCCCAAGAACACACAGTGAGTAAGTGACAGAGCCAGGATTCAAACCCAGGTCTACCTGACCCCAAAGATGAGGCTCTAGACAGGGCCAATAAAAGTGCTTCCTCAGACCACTCATGAACTGCTAGTTATGGGTCCTCAGCAAGATAGCTTCAGAAAGGGACAGTAGGAATTAAGAAACTTTAAGGCAAGTTGAGATTGCCACAACATCCAGGCATGTGATGGGTGGACTTGCCTCTCTGAATAGAGTACTGACCAGTTCAGAAATTGTCAGACTTGTGCAGACTGGTCATGCTCAGTGGGACCATATATGAGTCCCCGGGGAATAAAAACAACTTGTCCTTCACCTCAGATAGTTTATAAAGCAATGTTCTAAAGCACTCTGCAAAGACAGAGACATAAATTATGCTCAGACTGGACCCCCACTCTTTCCTCAATCCTCCCCTCAGCGTCCACATTATCCCAGCACAGTGCATCTCAGACTGTAATGTGTGCACAAGCCACCTGGGGATCTTGTTAAACTGCAGACTGACTCAGGAAATCTTACTGAGACTCCATCTCCAAGCAGATGATGCCAGACCCACTGGCCTGGGGATGGGGTGAGGAGCAGCAAGGCTCTAACTGCACAAGACACGAGGACAGGTGGGCACTGAGGCCCGTGAGGCTGGGGCTGGGAGCACCACCTGATAAAAGTGCATCAGAGTCCAGCAAAGGGACCGACCACAGTCCCATCAGGCCTGGGGCTGTGCTGGGTTCGCAGGAGGCCCTCGCAAAGCACCTCTCTCACCCTAGGCTGTGTCTGGGACACCCTTTTTTTCTGAGTTCAAGAGACGGCAGTCCTTTCTTTCCTAGGGGTATGACAGCAGGTGGAGAAAGGAAGCTAGAAGCATTTGCAAACATTCACAGGAAAATTACCTGTAACCACACCAGAGCAGAGGAAGTGTTTTGAGGAAATGACTTACTCTCTCTGCAACTGCCAGGCTGGAGCTGGATCTCGACAGTGTGCCCTGGGAGAATAACCACCTGTGCACGTTCGGGTGGCACTTTTTACTTCTTAAAACAAGAATATTCCCATCTGCTGTGAGAGCTAGGAAATCTAATTAAGAGCTGGATGCCCCAGGGGAAGGGGTGTACTGTGGGTCAGCCCAGGAGAGCAGAAATGACTCCTCAGGGACCCCTCCTGCAGCCAGAAATGGCCAGGAGCAACCAACTCTAAAGGGGAACAGCCCCCAATTCCATCAGGATACTGATCTACTCCCTGGAAATTCCTGACAGTGAAGACTTTCCTTCTAATTACCAATCTCTCTCTCCTAATTCATTTCACAACACAAGGACTAGAGGATCATGTACTTACTAAAGGAGCAATTTGCAGTAAAAGCCTCCAGTCTCCCATTCATTCAGGGGACTCATTCATTCATTCAAAAACATTTATGGAACAACTGCCATGTGCCTGGGAGTGGGCAGATGGCATGAACTCGGTAGACAGACCCTTTGCTCAGCCCCCCTGTACAGAAGCAGAGAACAAATATAGAATGGACCCTGGAGCCGTTAATAGGCAAAGGGCACTGCCTGTTCCTGAAGGAGGGGAAGCGAGTTCTGGGCAGCAGCTTTCACTTATGCCTGGACTTAGGGAAAGTCATCCTGGGGGTGGAAGTGGGCATTTGAAGTTGATAGTACCCAGCAGGGGCTCCTTCTCTTGATTCACAGGGCAAAGAAAGGCCCAGGGGTGACTGACACATACAGTAACACGGTCAGAGGAGCTTGGTGTCCCAACCAAAGGTATTTCATCAAGATAGGAGCCTGTCTCCAGGCAGGATCAGGCTGAAAACCCTCTCTAAATCTCAGATGACTCTCAGGAAACCACAAACCTCCTTCTCCTTTACAAAAACCAAACTGCAGTCATCTGCCTCCAAACCCTGCGATGGGCCACTCACCTCCAGGATTCCCCCACCTTGCTCCTCTCCATCTAACCATGTCCTTCCCTCTCTCAGAATTCTGCTTAAAGCAAGTTTCCAAAAGGTCTGATCCAGTCACTAAGGCAGGATTTATCAACCTCAGCTTTACTGACATTTGGGCCAAAAGATTCTTTGTTATGGGGAATAAGCCTGTGTATTAAAGGATATTTAGCAGCATCCCTGGCATCTACCTGTTCCATGCCAGTAGTACCAAGACCCCCAGTTAGAACAACTAAAAATTTCTCCAGACACTGCCAATGTTCCCTGGGGGGCAAACTCACCCCTGTTTGTGAACCACTGCACTAGATGGAGGTTTTCAACTCTGGTTGCACTTTGGAAATACCTGGGGAGCTTATAAAACTCACCCATGCCCAGTCCCCACCCCCACCCCCACTGACAGAATCAGAATCTCTGGGAGGTGCGAGAGGGCAAATAATAGAATGAGAGCTACCTCCAGACATTTTTAGCTCTTTTGGCTTGGTCTAGGTCTATAAGCAAACAAGAATGTCTGCCTGTCATTTTATATGCCCTTAATGTTTTTTTAATATGTTGGTTGTCTCCTCCATTAGACCAAATCTCTTCAGAAGCATGAACTATATCTTCTCTTTTCCTCTCTCTGCAAAGCTCCAGACAGCGTTCCAAACATTTCCTCATATCTGATGCTAATCAAACACATTCGGAAACTTACATGGCCCCTCCACCCCAACTTCAATGGAATAAACCACTTTAAATAACACAATCTCCCCCAAATTCAACAGTATATGACAGGGAAGAATTTATAACCTTCCTAACTTCAAATGGGGGAGGAGACAGAAGTGATGGACTGTGATGATAATCTTACGTGTCATCGTGGCTAGGCCATACTACCCAGTTATTGAATCAGAAACCAACCTAGGTGTTGCTGTGAAGGTATTTAGTAGATGCAGTTCATATCCACAATGGGCTGACTATAAATAAAGGAGATTACCCTCGATGATGTGGGTAGGCCTCATCCAATCAGTTGAAGGCCTTAAGAGCAAAATCTGAGGTTTCAGAAAGGAAGAAATTCTGCCTCTAGACTGCAGCATCAACTGTTGCCTGACTTTCCTGCCTATTGGCCACCCTACAAATTTTACTTGCTAACCCCCACAAATGTATGAGCCAATTCCTTAAAATAAATTTCCTTATATATTATGTCATCTATATCATATATCATATCTTTCTTGTCTATCTATCCCTCCCTCCTTCCATCTATCCTATTGGCTCTATTTCGCTGGAGAACCCTAATTGATGCATGGGAATCCATGAGAATACCAGCCACCTGATTTTGGTCCAGTGTCCCACTTCTGAATGAGACCTCTTCACGTCCTCCTTCAGGTGTGAGGAAACCTTGAGAGCGACAAGGGCAATGCTCTTTGCACACACGAGTTTACTGAGCCCCACCCCCCAGACCAGGATAGAGGGGCATGAAGCTGGGGCCATCAGCAGTAATGGACCCTGTAGCCTCTCAAATCAGACGCTGTCTTCCTCATGCTGACAGTGTCTGGGAATAAATGAACCCAGGCCCATAATCAGCTCCTTTCCAAGCCCCACCTCCAGGCTGGGATCTTTTCCCACATCTCCCTCGGGGATCCTCAGGAACATCTGGAGACCTGGCTGAGAGAGGTTTGGCGAAGTCTAACAGATGTAGTCTCATCTGTCTCCTGCCTCCCTTCCTGAGGCTGCCCCCACTCGCCATCTCAACAAGGCTAAAGAGGAACTCAGGGTCAAGGGAGACTAGCTGGATTCTAAGCCCTATCTTCCCTAAGAAGCAGAAATTCATTCATTATTCACTCATTCATTGACTAATTTATAAAGAGAATATCTTATAAGTGATCTAGGTGCTTAGAGGGCAGACAGGCCATCCTTCCTGATTTTTACAATTGGGTTAGCTTAAAGACAAAGACAGCAAAGGCTACTTAACTCCCAAGATCAGCTTTCTCACTAAAATCCACTGGCTAACACAGAAGAATGCAAATTGCCCAACATGGTTCTATTACATTTAATGAATGATTCTGTGTTTACTCTGAGATTTTACTTATTTGATATTCATTGCCAATAGGGTGGACAGTCCTCAAAGATTTGCTTCAGGGGGTCCTGGCAGCTTGCCAGTTGTCTATTTTATTTCAAGCTTCCTTTCCTCCTGCGCATTACACACACACACACACACACACACACATACACGCACACACCCTGTTGCCTAGAGACTGAAAGCATTCCCGGTGCTTACACTTCTTTTCATTCTCCAGAAGCAGGAGCTTTGGGAAAGGGGCCTCCAGGAAACATGCCTGGGGCCTCAGGGGAAGTGGAAGAACCAGGAGTGACATTTCCTCACAAACAAGCCTGCCCGGTCCTGGCTCCCACCCTCACTCCCCCATTTGAAAAGCCCCAGGAGGCTCGAGCCGCAGAGCCCTGCAGGGAACAAGGCCCCCTTTGAAAGCCAGTGTTTACCCCGGGCTGCTGCAGGCAGGGTTGCCATGGCCACAGTCCACCTTGGCGGGCCTGGGTGGAACTGGCCTCAACCCAGACACCCCACCCCGACCCCTCTAGGGAAACTTTCCCCGCCCCAAATACCCGCTACTGAGCCCCCACAGTTGCTGGAAGTACTGATTTTCACCAAGTCCCTGACTGAAAACAACCCTGAAGGGAATGAAAGAGGATTCAGGCTCCTCCCGGAGAAGGCCTAGCCACGGCCTCCCTCTAGACTCTGGAGAGAAAGGCCCAGCGGCTTCACCCGCCTGCTCGGCCTGCTGGGTGAGAGGCCACATTCGCCAGAGGGAAGCAGCTCTGCCAGGTCCAGGCCGGCCTCCCCGGGCGCTGCCGGCACAGGAGGCCTAGGCCTGCGGCCCGCCCGGCTGCTAATGGGAATTACTTATTTATGTAATTCATTATCACTGTGTCCTGTAGCCAAGCGGGATCAGGCGGAGGCGAGACATCAGCCCCTGAGGGAGGAAAGGGAGGGGTTCCCTTCTCAGCCTCAACCCGAACCTGCCAGCCCGGCTGGGCTGCGGAAAGCCCCGAGGACCCCGCCGCCCAAGGACAAAGGCTCCGAAGCCAGGCCGACGCTATCTGCTCCCAGGGCCCCGGACATGAGCCCACCCCCAGGGAACATAGCCCTCCCTGGCTCCACATTCTTCCCTTGTCCCTGCCCCCAGGAGAAGCCAGAGGGAGTGGATTCCCTAAATAATTCAGCCCTCAGAATGCTCTGTGGTCAGAAGTTTCTTCATGTTTTGCTTTGGGTTTTTTTTGTTGTTTTTTTTTTTAACTCTCCGGGGGTGCCAGTTTCTCAACAGGAAGCACTTTAATCCCAAACCTGAGACCCGAGCCACAGACTCAAGGACCTCCCAGGGCCCTGGCCCGGGATTGAAGAGAAGGCGTCACTAAACCTGTAGGATTCTGCAGAGTCATCCCTAAGTTCCACAAACTGAGGAACTGTGGCTGGGAAGCAGATGGGGCAGGGGGAGGAGAGGCAGGGTGGCCACTGAAGGGGCCATGTCTTACCTCGGCAGTGCTGTCAGAACCGAATTCATAGAAAGACCTCAGCATCAGCCCACATGTCAGCAGAGACTGTCTCCCCAATCCTTTCCACCTCCGCTTCCAGCATCCTGTCTCTCCTAGGGCTTCTTCCTGCACCCTTACCTCTCCACCCCCACCCCCATACAGCCCTCCACGTTCTCTAACTCTGAAAGGGCCTGGCCACAGCTCCTTGAAATCGGCCTGGCCTTGGCTTCTATCAATAATAGTTAATATTTTATTGAGCACTCATTTCATGTAATCTTCACAATAACCATATCCTCACTGCACAAATGAGGAAAGTGAGACTCAGGAATTTTAAGAAGCTTGTCCAGGTCACACAGTGAACAAGTGAAGAGCAGGGACTCAAACCCAGCTGGTCGTGCCCACCTTTCCCAACCCTGCACCATGACTTTCCAATACACAGCCCCCTGCCTCCATCAAGCCTTTTAAATTCTCCCTCATAGCATTATGAACCCAATCCCCCTTTAGAGCATGCAGCCTAAAGGTTCTAATGAGAAATCCCACACCATCCCCATCACCACCTTGCCAGCTCACATGGATGTAGCACCTTACAGTTTCAAAGCATTTTATAGACATTATCCAATCAGCTCAATAACCCTTGGACTAGGTTAAGTACCGGCAGCTTCTTGAGGTGTCTGCCCAGCCCACAACCTTCTGAGGCCTGCCTCCACCCCCATTCACAGGGGAGGCTCCGAGCCTCATGGTGGTCCTATATGACCATGTCCTCCTGGCCACAGCTGATTAGACAGCAGGAGACAGCTGGCCCAGAAGTCTCTCCCCAGGAATTTGAATCAATGTTCAAACACCGTTCAGTCTCTGATGGTTACCAGAACGAAGACTGGTACAGGTGGGAGCTGAGGGGCACATGTAAGGCAGCCCTGCAGGTGCACCAGGCAGACACCAAGAGCAGCTTCTTGGTTCCAGGCACATGGAGGGCCGCTGTATTTCCAGCCCTGGAATCTTCAACTCCCCAATGGCTTCAAGGTGCTCAAGCTTATTTCTGTTACTTGCAATCAGCACAGTCTGAACTAAGAGATGGACTGGTGTTACTGTCCTCCTTTTACAGGTAAGCAAAGAGGCTCACAGAGGTGAAGGGACTAAAGATGTCACAAGACCAATGTGTAATAAAGGGGAGGTTAAAAATCCTGCAGCGGGACTCTCCTTCCATGTCATATAATTCCTCCCTCCCAGGCTTAAACGGAGTGGCAGGTGTTCCCTTCCTGTCAGTGTGAAAAAAGGTAACTAATTCAGCCAGAGGCAGTCTGGTGGACGAACACCAAGGACAAGACAGACAAAGTCCTCTCTTTTGGAACTCGAGTGCAGCAAAGGCAGTGCTTACCAAATACTCCTTTGTTCCTCTATGTTTCCCAGCTTCCCTTGCAGTCAGATCACAGCCATGTGACCAGCTCCAACCAATGAAATGTGAGTGGAAAAGACAGGTGTCAGTTCCTTGCCAAAGCAGTTAAAAGCCAGAGTGCTGCCTCCATCTCTCTTTTCCCCTCCTATGACAACCCTGAAGGCCCCATTTCCAGATGGTTGGCTACAAAACGGAGAAGAATAACTTAACCTACATCAGACATTCCATGAGCAGAAAATAAGCCTAGATTGTATCAAGTCTGAGATGTCAGGGCTTAATTATTACTGTAACATGGTCTACCCTCTCCTGACTGAGGCACAAAAGTTATGCAACCTGGACCCTTCGGTACGTTTCTCTGGTCTGCAGGATGCTGTCACTATTTGTTTATTTAACAAACTTTTCTCGGGCATCTGGCAGATGCTGTAACAGGTGCCAAGGGTAGAGTAGTAAAAAAGGCTCAATCTCTACCCTCAAGAAGCCCCCATCTGGTGACCCATAGGCCCCAGGAGGAACTAAAAGAAACAGTTTTATAGGTATGAAAGCAAGAATGCCCATGGCAAAACTGAGCCCTGAAAAAAGCAAAGCCATCAGGAGGCAAAGACAGCTTGTCCCAGAAACTCCTGGCAGGTGGCTGCCAATTGAGTTCATTTCAGGCTTTCACACCCTGGGCTCAACCAGGAACCCTGCCACCAATTCACGGCCACAGACAAGTGCTTCCCTGGCCCTGGGCACAGAACAGAGAGAAGAAGCCATCAAGGAAGAGGAGTCATCAAGGAAGTAGGCAGCTGGTAAAAACAGGGACAGCAAAAAACACAGCTCATCTGCCCCCACCCTCCTCTGCAGAAGTATCTCTTCTAGGAACGATCTCACTGCTCGATTTATTCCAGTCAGAAAAGTCCCTAACAGTTGACCTTTTCTTCCCTCACCCCACCTAGCTGAGGACCAACCAGAGAAATCATTACTCTGTCAGGACCTGGCTTCTGGCTATAGTCTCCTTTCTTTATGCCAAAAGCTTAATGAGAAAATAAGTTCGGCAGGCAGGACCACCACACACAGTTGTACAGGCTGTTCACTGCACAAGGTGCCCATTCAAAGGAATAAATGCAATGCAGCCTATGTCCTTCTTACCAAGATGTGTGCCCTGAGGGAAGGGCACCCGCTAATTCACACAAAGGTGTCTGCTATAGGACACAGAAGCACTAGTGCTAGAGCTTCTCCACAAGAAGTAAAGAAGCTGGGTGATGGGTGCATGGGAATTATTTACTATACTAGTCTCTCTTACTTGTGTATACATTTGGAACCCCCCCCCCACAAGAAAGACCACGCAGTACCTGGCTGAGTAACAACCTTGGAGAAGTTGCTTTACCTGTCAGCCCTCAGCCTCAGTTCTCACATCTGAAAAGACAACAATCCTGGTCACAGGGTTGAAATAAGGACTAAAATTAAATTATCCAAGTAAACTCCTTGGCACAGAGTAGTCCTCTTAGAAATGGGAGCCATTAGCAATAGCTGCTGCTGATGACTGGGGCAGGAAGGAAGAAAAGGCATAAGGTGGGGGCACTGCCGAGGAAGCAACCGCTTTGGGAGATGTGTGTGCCATTGGGCCAGAGAGAGCCAGAGAACATGACCACCTGCTAACACTCCGAAATGTGAGCTTCCCGGAAGGGGTTTGAAG
>PVKY010013455.1:0-11008 GCA_004027775.1 Bradypus variegatus | reverse complement strand
CCAAGCACACCGGATGGTTAGTCCCCCTACCACTCTCCAAACCAAACCCAGGCATGAGGGGGTCTGGGGGCCACTTCCAGCTGCAACTTACATGGCCTTGAAGAGGGAAAGGAATGGCCGGGTCAGCTGTGACAGCTGAGAACAGGAGTGACCACATGGCACCGCTGGCTAGGGGAGCTCCTGCCAGAGCGGGGTTTAGCAGTGAATGCCGGGAGTAGCTTCCATCTGGACCAGCACACGTCCCAGGAGACCATGTCCCCTTGAATCGAGAGAGCTGCTGGTCTTGAGTCTCAACATGAGGCATCCTAACCCAGACGTTACACCAGGCCACACTCCTTGTCTCCCTCAGCGCCGGCCGTCAGAGCGGCCAGCCGTGAGAGAACTGGGGGTCTGGTCTCTTGGCTTCACCTCAGCCTCCGATAACCATCGTCACCATTCATGGAGACGCACCTATTGCTGCTCACCTGTGCTGATGGAGCACAGCCCCGGGGAGGTTCCACTCGCTCTGTGAGGGCTGGCTGCTCTCCGCTGGATGCCCTGGGCTCTCAGCGATGCCCAGCCATCTCCCTGACGGTGTTTCAGTGCCAAGGGGACCCAGGCGTGACAGCGGGCAGGTCACGTCCAATTTGTCTACACATATTTCATTAAGTAATGCTGGTCAGGGATTCATTAACTCACTCATTCACTTATTCACTTGTTTGGCCAGTATTTGGGGGCACCCAGGCTATGACAGTCATTGTAGCACCTTTTATGCAGTGAGGGGTAGGCTCGAAGCTCATGCATGAAGACGTCACCTAACCTGAGATGGGGTGGGGTGGGGGTGCATGGGCAACAGGGGCTTCTTTAAGGAAGTCTGTTTTCTACCAAAGGATAATGTACTTTTTATTATCCCCACTTAGGTTAAGGAATACAAAGCGGTTTCTCAGCTGTAAAGACACTTCCTGCCACTCACACAATCCATCAGCAGCCTGGAACACATCTTTGCGTTTTTATTTTAGGAAACGTAAATCTGGCCACAAACCATCTTCAGTGAGCAGGAGAAGTCGAGAAGCCTACAGAACGGATGTGAATGAAAACTCAGGGCCCCGCCACCTTCCAGGGGTGGAGCTGACGCGAAATGGTTTTCTTCCAAGAAAAGCAAGGGTCAATCTGGCTGTGTGGCTGGCAGTTGAATTTGTAGCTTCCTCAAGAAGGGCTGAGTGATGAGACGTCTCAGTATCGATGCAAGAGAGTCAGGGGATGAGAAGGAGAGGGGACATGGTGGTGGTGACGGTTTTGATGTAGTTTTTGAAGTCGCTTCCGAAAAGGAGGATGAGGTAATGGTTGAGGATTCCAGCCAGGGACATGAGGAACAGGAAGAGGATGATGCGCTTCCCAAATATGTAGCCAGGAGTGCTGGAAGAAAGGAGAGGGAAGGTGGGGAGACAGCGCCCGTGACTCCGATTTCACAGAACACGTTATGACCCCTAGATGCACGGGGCGTAAACTATAGCTCCGTTGACTCAGAAATGCTCCACTCACTCCCTAGGAAGGATAGGAGGTCTTAGCTGTTACTAGTCATTGAATGTACTTCAAACCCCGGCTAAAGGACCACAGGCCTCAAACCCCCTGACAGTGCCCAGTCTACCAGCCAGGACCCCCGGGCTCCCCCGCTTTCCTCCGCAGCCTTTGGGGCACAGGGCTGCTGGTCACCCCGCATTCTGAGGCGATGTCCGGAACTCAGGGTCTCCTTCAGGCCCTGCTCATGGCTGCCCCAGTCACGGAGAGCCTGGAGGCCAGTGCTGCCTCTGCGTGTCACACGGGGCTCTAAGGACCTTGGGGTCATACGCGGCCATTCGGTTGAGCCCATAAAGCTGCCATCACTGAGGGTTCAATCTTCCCCCTTGAGGCTGCCTGGGAGCGACAAGGTCAGCACTCATGGGGCCTGGGCACCCTGGCATTTGTATGTGAGTGGAGAGAGGACCTGGTGGTGCTGATAGAGCCCTCTCACAACGGCCCTAAATCCTAAGCTGCTCGGGCGATCAGCAGCTGGGGTCAGGAGGCCTTTCCCGGGCGGCCTGTGCCACCTTCTGTTGCCCTCCCACCTCCCTCTCTGCAGAACCCTCTCATGGCCATGGGGGACCCCTGTGCAGTGCCAGCACGTTTGGAAAGTGCAGCCGCAAAGATACTTCAAGGTTGCCAGCAGAGACCCTGGCTGAGGCATCCTCTGGGGCTAGGACTGCTCCGCGAGAACGTCCAGCTCGGCGGGAACGGAGATTCTGGGCCCCAGAGTCTGGCTTCTCGCGTCCACCAGGGAGAGCGGACCTTGGCATTGGCAGGTTTCCTGTTGAGGAATTTTATTTACTTGAGGGATCCCAGAGAGTCATAATATAGCTCAGAATTTTACAAAGGCAAGAGTTTAAGTCACTCTACAGTTGAGTGGGAACCTCCTTGTGTCTTGAAGTGGGGGGGTCCCCCGACTAGCAGCAGCCCACCCCCTCCCCGGGAGCTGGTGAGAAATGCAGGGTCTCAGGCCAGGGACTGGCCGGGCTGAGCCGGCACCTGCCCTCTGACAGCCCCTGCTAGGGACGCCCACCCAGTCCTCAATCGAGCTCCCCCCACTCCTTTGCTTCCTGTTCACAGTGGGGGGTGGGGGGATAAGGTCCCCAAAGAGTCACCTGCTAGTGCTGGTAAAGGAAGTGCAGAGATGGTTGGAAAGTCCAAGTAAGGGACTGTTTTTCTCCTTTTAGCCAGAGAATAATGGGTTCAGGTAAATTAAATTGTTGAAAGTCATATATCGTCGAGGCTCAGATTTATCACATGAATGAGGCCACCATATGCTCGTTACGGAAACAAGAAAAAGTGATTCACGAAGCTGTTTCAGAATGTGCTGAGGATAAAACTGGAGTGAGAAGTGAAGCGGATGCCAGTCAGCGCCTCCTGACGAAACGGCGGCATTTCTGAGTTTGGGCAGGAGCTCTCCGAGGTCTCGGGGTGGAGCGCTCAAGAGGGAGATGGGCCCACGGGTCGTGCAAAGTCATGGGGCAAGAACTCAGCTGCAGGTACCGCCACCTACCAGGCTCTCTGGGGACCTGGGGCTCCACTTTCAGGTCTCTCGAGCTTGGAAATGGGGCTCAGGCTCTACGCTGGGGGTTTGTGAGCCAAGAGCTGGCCCCTGGGACCTGACAGAGCACAAGCTGGATATTCAGCCTGTAAAGAATCAGAACCCCTCTTTCATGTTTTTGAGAGCTGGTATATAGTTCTCTCTAAATGGGATGGGGCGGGTCAGAATTAAATTCTCAAGCCTCTGCCAGGGGCCAGGCGTTTTCTATATATTAATATATTTAATTCTTAAAACCACCCTCTGAGAACAGCATCATTAATCGATTTTCCAGCTAAGAAAACTGAGACACAGAGAGGTTGAGTAATTTGCCTCAGGGTGAACAGCCGGGAAGGCGTAGAGTGGGAATTCAAATGCTGTTCTCGTGAGGCCGAGGCCTGAGCTGTTTCCATCCCCTCCCACACTGAATCCCTGGTGACTGTTTCAGACTTTGGAGTCTAGGATTTGGTTATTAGTCTTGAAACAAAGATGTCCTCCACACAAGACACAAAACTGATGTGAAACTACAGAGACACATTACATCAAACAATTCCCGTCTCGAAGCTTCCCCCCTCTAATGGAGTCATTAAAACTTCTGGGCTGAGGTCCTGGGGTGGGGATGGGGGTGGGGGATGGGGACGGGGTGGGGGTGAGCCAGGCACCTGAGACCTGCATTCTGGACCCAGCTCGACCTCCACGCGACCTTGGGCAGCCCACTGCCGTCACCCCCCCGCTCCAGGCATCATGTACAGCAAACACAGAGCAGGAACAGAAAACCTGGGAATCACTACGGCTTGAAAATTCTGTTCTTTTCAGTGAGCAAAATGTCACTTGAAACATGGTGACTTCTAAGAGAAATAAAAACACTAAACTCCAGGAAAGCAGGATATCATCTCTTTCGATAACCCACAAAACTCAAATGAATTAGACCTTAAAGAAATATTTGCCAAAAGAGTGAATCGTTCTCAGAAAAGAGGCACGAGTAGCCTCTAGTGACCCCCAAATGCATGTGCTAAAATGCAGACATCTGCAGCCCACCCACACCCTTGTCTGGGATGGAGCCAGGAATCTGCATTTTTAACACGCACCCCTAGCAGTTCTGAGGCAGGGGGAGCAGGTTTTTATTTGAGAAGCACTGGCCTTGATACCCATATTCGCAGCCAGGGCTTCCAAAAGAAGCGGGTTTATCCTCTGACTCATGAAATAACACCACAGACCAAATGTGGAGAGGCTCAGAGACTAAAAGATTGAAGCTGAGGGAGGAAAATGATGGCGAGGGCTCAGGCCTGCTGCCCTTGTGAAAGCCAGGCCCACTATTATTTCTGTAAGTTTAATCTTCCCAGAGGTGCCCAGTCTCCTTGAAGGCAGGAGCTGCCCACGGCCCATAGCAGGGGGTCAACAGATATTCACAGATGGACGTGGAGTCAGCGAGCAGCGAGCGACTGAGGAGAAAGGGGAGTTAGTAATACAAGTTTGTTGGCCTCAAGAGTCATTGCCCATCACAGGTGAACTGAGAACTCTGACAGGGGCCTGGCTTTGGGGGACGGGCGCCCTTGCCAACCAAAGGAGGCAGCCGATGAAAGGTGAAGAAGACTCTTGTGACATGATGCCACCTGCTGCTGAGCTTGGGCCCAGACACCAGCTCCGAATGAAAGGGGAAGAAGCCAAGATTCACCCTTAGCTGCATGTGGCGACTGCCCTGCAGACAAACTCAGCAGAACGGGAGAAGGGGTCTGGAGTAGAATGGAGAGCTGAGGACCATAACCACAATCTTCCAGGAGAAGGAGCAGCCTGAAGAAAGAGCCCTTGGGGACAGAGACACTGAGGAATGTCTTCCCTACTCAGCTAAGAACATTGCTGGGACTTCTGCAGTGGACAGGGCCAAGGCAACTTCCAAGGGAGAAGAATGATCTAGAGCCCGAAGGAGAAATTCCTGGGGATGGGCTCACAGAGCAGTACCTTCCTCTGCTATTGAGCCCAAGGACAAAGGAGGTCCCAAGGGCTTTAGGGCATTGGACATATACGCAGAGCCCAAGAGTGGCAGCCCAGGGACAGAGGGGAACCTGGGGAGGAGGGGCGTCCACCACCAAAAAGGACATTAACAAGTAGGTTCCAGAAGGGAGAATTGAAAATCACCCTGGACCGCCCCACAGAGCCCACTCACATCACCTCAGGCAATATTTTGGTCTACATGGGACTTAGACATTTCATCTTGCATATATTTTTCCTACTGATAATGACTGTCTGGAACCCTGTGTTGGGAAGGATTCTGAGGTCCAGTCTGGTCTCAGCAGGAAGGAGCACCATGATTAACCAGCAATGTGAGTCCTGAATAGGAGCCTGCTGGCTGGCGGGATCTTCTTGGTATCATCTAATGAGGGGCCGGGAGGGAGTTCAGAGGTCAGGCCATTTACACTGAAATGAGGCCCAGAAGAGTGTAATATTTTCAAGGCTTCTTGTAAGTCTATATCCTATTGTATATTCTTGCCACTCCTGTTCAATTCCTAGCCCTGCATGCCTTCCACCTCGCCTGCCCCTGGCTCCCACCTGGCCTGCTGTCCCCGGCCGACTCCCCGGGGTGCCACTGCCTTTGTCACTGCCCAAGGACCCTACCTACAGGGAGAAGCCATTAACCACAGCAGAAGGGGGCTACTGTAAAAGAGAGGGCTGCAGAAAGAGACAGGGGAGGAAAATGGTGGGGAGGGCAGGTGGGCATGGGGGCTGCAACCTCCCGGCATGGATTTGGATCCCTAAGGAATGGTGGCACACGGAAGCTCACACCTTCCTTCTGTCAGCATCATCACCCATGTTCCTGCAATCCCAACTTCCCAGTCTAGGTGGAGTGACAGCAAAATCAGCACTTTGGGGCTCCCTGTCCGGCAACAGCTATGAACAGTGCAGGGGATTCTCTCCAGGGCCTCTGTCCTTTGTATCTTATTGCATCTTATTTCTCAGCCTTCTTTCTGCAGGCCCTCGGAAGATCTGTTACTCAAGAGAACTTATTGCAAGGTGCACGCTTTAGTTCTCATTTCTGTAGACAAACAATGAAATGTTCCACCCGCAGGAGGCCTTGGGGAGCCAGACATAAAAAGCCATTTGAGTCCCAGACCAAAGGGTGGGAGCGGAGCTTGGGGGGCTGCACAGGGGCCGCAGCAGCTGCCGTAAAGCACCTGTGTGCCCCCAGCTCCATTTGGAGGTATTTTTCTAAGAGAAAAGCTCCTCGAGTCCCCCAGCTGTATTTTCAGAGCATTCCAAGTTCAGGAGCAACCCCTCCCCAGGCCAATCCTGCAGAACCAGAAATGCTTCGAATGATCACTCTTCCCGCTGGGAAAGCGAACGTCGCTCCGAGGCTCTTACTAACCCCAGGGCCTACCTCTGTGTTCTCTCTCCCAGGTAGCCCACGAAGTACTTCTGCCTCACAAACAGGTACATCAGTCCAGCAAAGGCAGCTGGGACTAGGGGGAGAAATGAAAATGTGTGTGAGTTTAGCGGCCAATGCTTCCCAAGGTAACACAATATTATCACAGTGATACAGTCTGCTTCTCTCCACATGACCAATATGATTGTTGCCATTTTCCGGTGAGGATGGGGGCTCGGCACAACTGAAGCTGCCCGGCTGGGCAGTGGTGGCCACGGGAGCTGTACCCCCAGGCCAGATCTGAGGCTGGTTCTCACCCCGGGGCCTCCATGCAGAGCCTCGCTGAACCACCCTGAGACGCTCCTGGTCAGGAGAGCCGTGTAGCCCTTTGGGGAACAGCCCCAAGCAGCCCCCCAAATCCCCCTACAGAGCAGGAAGGCTTGGAGCCTGGTGTGAGAAGGCCCGGGTTTGAGATGACGGTACCTGCCTGGTGTGACCTGTGTCTGGACAAGGGGCTGGCGACAGCTTGCCTGCCTATTAGGAATTACCGGGCAGGTGAGCTACAGCCAAGGATATTAAAAGCACTCGGGAAACCTCCGAGCCTTATCCAAATACCAAATTCCAAGTTAACTGCCTTTGGCAGAGCGCTGTTTCAGGTCAGGCACTGTCACGGGAAATTTGGGTACTTGTGTCTCCAATTCCTGTAGTCACTATTGCTCTCCAACAGGTGAGGGAATTTAGGCTCAAGGAAATCAGCTTGCCCAGGGCCACCTGCTGGTGCAAAAGAGCCCCACGATCCACCTCCGAGCCCAGCAGAGAGCCTGCACATAATTGGCATTCAAAAATTATTTGTCAAATGAATGAATGAAAGTCAGGTAGGCAGTCAAAGGAAGGACAGAATTTCCAACCAGGTCTGCCTGACTTCAAAACTTCATCTCCACCCCCTTCAACTGTAACGCTGGTTGAACTCCTATTGTCAGGTGGAGCCGCAAGAAAGTGTCTTTCCTGTGGGTTTTATGTGGCTCAATCTGATATTTGCCAAGTGCTGTGTCACAGGCTTTATGCGCCTCACCTCATTTCATCGCCATGGGAATGCCATGAGCAGAAAGGGGTCCTGTTGTGCAAATGAGGAAACTGAGGCTGAGAGAGGCTGGGTAACAGCCAGGGGTCACAGCACCAGCCAGGAATGTCCTCAAATTTGCCTGCCAGCCTCCTGAACCCAGGCTCTTTCCACGACTCCACACTGCCTCCAGAAATACCCATTGTTGCAGCACAGGTAAGAAAATCAATGCACAGAAGAAACCGCTGGTGAGGTCTGCACTGTTCTCTGAAACAGCTTGTGCTTTACCGGGTTGGCCCAACTGCATGGGTCTAGACAGTCTATGCTTCCCGGCCCAGCTCTCTCTCAACGGAAATGACATTTACCACTCGGGTGCAGAGTGGGCACCCAAACTGACTACCTCCCACATGGATCTGGGCTGCAGGATGACCCCAGAGAGGGATAAACACTGAGCCAGCCTCTTGGGTTCAAGTCCAAGCTCTTGAATTCTGTGGGAACTTGAGCAAACGTCTTCATCTCTTTGAGGTTTGGTCTCCTGCTCTGCAAAGGGAGTGGCTTGGGCCAGAAGGATCTCCAAAGATCCTTTCAGCTAAAGAAAATTCTACAGTAGCCTATGTATGCAGAAGAAATGACCATTACTGAGCAAGGCTCACTGGCCCTGTAGCCCTGTGTAATGCCAAAGCTTGTGTCAGCAGGAAACACACAGTTCTGGGGCTCTGAGTCATCTTCAAACTCCCTCTGCATCTGTCT
Source organism: Bradypus variegatus (assembly GCA_004027775.1). NCBI lineage: Eukaryota > Metazoa > Chordata > Mammalia > Pilosa > Bradypodidae > Bradypus > Bradypus variegatus. Next base: position 2,761 of record PVKY010013455.1, on the reverse strand, counting down.
AGCTAGAGCAACTCTAGATTCATCTCCATCAATTATCATCCAAGAAATAGAAGGAATCATAACTCCTGGAATGAGCATAGTTTGACTTTTCAAGTAATGCCAGGCATGTTTCTTATTTAACTCAGGATGGAAAATGGAAACCAAATGGTGAGCTTCCTGGCAGCTTAAACACCCAGTGAGGCCAGCTGGTGTCCCTAAAGCACCTTCTGCCACCATCCTCACCAATTCTCCATCACTGCACCCAGCCCCTTCCGTCCCAGCGTGGCTCTCTATTGGCAATAATTTCCAGGCTCCCTGTTGCTGTCTCAGTTTTATTTATCATTGACTATCCAGGCACAGGGCTTGGCACATGGTAGGTGTTCAGTGTGTATTTATTATAGAAATGGATTAAGCAAGAGTATACTTATAAAAAATCCAGGATTCAGAACCAAAAGCCCTGGGCTGACGTCCCGGCTGTCTTACTCACCAGCAGAGAGGATTTGAACAAGTTACTTATCTCCCAGGACCAAAGTGTCGTCCAAGGAAATAGGGGGGTGTAGTGACACAGTATTCACCTGCCTTCTCCGGAGGGTGGGAGAAGGAGCTAAGTCACACATGAGCGTCACGGGACGGTGCGTGTGCTTTCCACGGCCCCTCCCCTGGGTAGTCAGTGTGGATGGGCAGTTAGAGAGCCACAGGGTGGATGGAAGCTGGTTAGTCCATCCCCAATAGCCACAGCCAGACACAGTCATGGCAGAGAAGGGGGACCCAAAAGTGGTGGCCAGTTTCCATTTAATTTTTTTCATGGCTGTGTTGCATATTCATCGAGGAATAATTTTATACGATGCTTTGTGATATTAAATTGACTCTGGGGGTGGATCTGCATCTTTAACTCGCTGAGGTCAAGGCTGTCAGCTGGGGGAGCCCGAGGGAGGCCGGCGTCATGGAATCTGTCCCCAGCGCTGCGGACACGCGCCTGGGGGAGAACCGCCAGGCCGCCAGCTGATTAGCGGGAGAACCGAGGGGACGGACACAGGCCCCAGAAAGGACCCCCAGGCGCTCTCATTTGCAGTGGCCTTGTAGCGCGCTCCCCTGCTTACGGATTCTGAGTCGCATTTGGCCTTAAACCACCCCTGTCGGCAGGGCCCCGCGCCAGGGAGCACCATCAGCCATGCATTGTCGCCCGCTCTGCAGGGCACCGTGCTCCCCCACCGGCTCCAGGCAAAGTCCTTTATGCAGAAAAGCCGCACCTGAACCCCGCAAACACAGAGCGGAAGGAGAGCGCAGGCGACGCCTTCCTTACCTTGGCTGCAGAGGAGCCCCGCGCTCCAGAGCACCACGAGGAAGGTGGGGTACGCGTCTACGCAGTTTTGGCTGTAGAATAAGTGAAGAAGGAGAGAAATAACAAAACACGTCACTGCAATGCGGTCTGGAAAGGATTCGAATCCCCGAGGCCAGCCGCGCGCACGCAGCCCATCGCCCTTTCCTGATCCCACCTGCATCCGCGCAGGACCCCCGCGCGGCCCCCGCCGGGAACAGGCTATCGTGCAAAGCGAACACATGTTCGGAATCCGATTACTCGGTTCCCACTGTGGAGCCCGTCAGCGACTCGGGTTCTTGACGGATTCGTTTGCAGGGATCCCGCTCCCGGCTGTGCCGACTTGCTGCTGGACCGAGGGGTGAGCAGCTCAGGCGGGAAGTGCGGGGCAGCCGGGGCGGGGGTGGGCAGAAGAGCCCATCTAGGGAAAAGCCTCGACGCCTCATGCATGAATTGGCCAGAACAGGCTGGGGAAGGAAAGGTGAGCCGCAAGCTTGAAGGAAACCGGGTCGATTCAAAGAGCGTGATGCCCGGAAAGTTACCTTGCCGGGGTGGTGATCGCAGCCCGCGGCCCTCCCCTCTTGGAGGCCACTCACTCTAGGCTAGCATTGCGCATCTGCCATCGTTAAACCCTTTAAAACTCACCGCGATCCTGGGAGGACAAGTGGTTACTGTTAGTTTCCCCTCACTGCTGTAACCAATGGTCACCAAGGCGGTGACCACTTCAGCAACACAGATTCATTATCTTACAGTTCTTCTCCCGAGCCCAGCTGACCAGCACCCTTCACTCCCCCCTGCCACGCAGCACTACCTAGTCTCAGGTCCTGGGGATCTGGAGGCCGTTATTCAGCTGACCACACACTCGGTGCCGAGGGGGCTGCGTTCCCTCCTGGGGGCTCTCAGAGAGGCTCTGGTTCCCTGTCAGTTTCTCCAATGTTGCCGGCATTCCCTGGCTCATGGCCCCCTTCGGACTTCAAATCTGGCAGTGTGTGGTCTTGCGCTGGCTCCCCCTGACACCGGCTCCTCTGCTTCCTCACCCACATTGAGAGGATGCCGTGACCACCTGCAGCCCACCGGGATGGCCTCCTTCTCCTGAGCCCAGCTGACCAGCACCCTTCACTCCCCCGTGCAACGCAGCACTACATAGTCTCGGGTCCTGGAGATCTGGGGGCTGTTATTCAGCTGACCACAAGTGCTGCCATGTTTCAGACGAGAAACTGAAGTGTGGAGAAGCCGAACAACTTGCCCCGGGGCCCCCAGGTAGGGAGTGGTGAAGCTGGGGCTCACACCACACAGTTCCTCCGGTCTGCTCAGTTGAACAGTGAGGGTCCTCTCCAGGGACCCTCTAGAGCAGGACAATAAACACACGCAGCAGCGGAGACACGACATTAGGAGACACGAGGGGCTGATGGAGGAGGGGCAGAGCACTGCAGTGCGAAGGGCACCTGCTGGGATTTAGCCCCT